>APFE030480108.1:0-56413 GCA_000404065.3 Pinus taeda | reverse complement strand
GATGCATAGTAAAAGAAACCTCATTTTCTTCCATAGCTTCTACAATTTTTGCATTTGAAACATTCTGAATCTCATTGTAAGTTTTCTCTAATGGCGCATGTGAGATAGAATGGGTGGGAAGGGTGGGTAAATTTGGTAGTTCAAAATTGTAAGCATGTTGTACTGTTTTATTGTGGCGAGGGTGTGGAATTAGTTGAGCAAGGCATTGTGTATGGAATGGAGCATTTTGATGATGTGGTTGATTGGGTTGAGTGGATGAATATGATATGCAAGCAGGATGTTGCAAAAGAGCCGGTGGAGAATATGGAGAATGTGCTTGTGCTACAAGATGAGGGAGAGTAGTCATGCAATCATCAGGTGAACCATGCCAAGATTGGTGGTTATATTGAAAAATTGACATGGCTGCCCTAGAACATGAGTATTCCATAATGGATTATGCAAGTAAGAGAATGGAGAAGAAGTGTTTTGAACCATACCTGTAGGCCATGATTTCCATGGTTTTGACCTTGTTGCAGCTTTCTTACCTCTTTGATATGCCACTTCCAAATTAGATAAGGAAGAACAACCATCTATGGTATGCTCCTTTCGGTCATGAGTGAAAAACACTTCATCAATTTCTTCATTTTTATGAACATGGAAAACATCCAATCTTTCATTTAGAGAGCTAATAAAATCAACTTTAAAATTTTCAAATAAAGCATTGATTTCAGCTCTTATGTCTCCTATTCTTGTAGTAGATTTGGAAAAGAATGAACAAACATCTCTAGAATTCTTACCAGCCTTGGAGATTCCTCTTGAATACCTTATGCATAACTCACAAACATCATCATATGATAACTGAAAAACATCACCTTTTCCTATCAGATTTAAGAGTTCTAAAAATTTACCTTTGATTCCTTTAAGAAGGAGTGTTTTTAAAATCTCTTTTTCCAAATGCTTATGTTTTGATTTTTGAAGGTTATAATGAAATCGATCTACATAGTCCTCCAAGCTTTCATCTTCCCCTTGTATCATATCGAAAATATCTTCATTGGATTTGCAATAGTCTTCGTACTTATTCAAGAATATGTTCTTCATGTCCTCCCATGATTGGATGCAATTCCCACCTAGGCTCATGAACCATCGGAGAGCTGCTCCTTTTAGAGTAAGAGGAAACACTTTCAATCTTTGATTGTTAGTGTAATAATCATATCCTCTACAAAATATTTCAAACTCAAACAAAAATGTATGTGGATCTTCATTTTCTAAACCATGAAAATTTGGTAACGATGGGGGAATTATGTGCATTTGTGTCACTCCTCCTAGATCTTTGATAGGAAATTCAAAATTAGAAACGTGAGCCATTTCTTACCATAGTATAAGATGTTCTTCATGTGTTTCTTCGAGGCTCCTTCTTCAAATGTTCCTGTCAATCGGTTAGTGAAATGGGTGGTGCTTACATCACCACTTGCGTGAGATCATGTGACTCATTTTTAAAAAATATTCTATCTTTTTCCTAATCATTCACACAAAAATTCAAACATCTATTTCTACCCTAGGTTCTTTAACAGTCTTGCTGGAAAGCGGACGAGGGAGCAGGGCTTTTACATGCTCCGTACGGAGGTTCTTACCTTCCGTTTTTAAGATTCAACTCTTCCCTAGCAGGCACTCATCAGATTCACACTACTCTTTAGAAATGGCTACACTCTCCCCGGCAACGGCGCCAAAATGTAGAGCGATAAAAAGGTGTCTTTTAAACCCTAATTACCTTCACATTAATTATCAACCCAGGGACGACTTTTTATTTCAAGAGTTACTCGTCTGAGGCGGCTATTTACTAAGATTAAATGTTTATTAGTACAGCGTTCAGAAAACAAAGGGTAGTGGATGCCTAACTTAAATTACTTCAAAAGGATAAATCACACAAGACAGCTTATCAGTCAAGGGTGCGGAAGCGATAACCCATCCCTCTAGAAACTGATGGAAAGGAAATTAGAGCATGGACCATAGGTCTGGGAGCTAGGCAACAACTATTGAGGCTCACTACAACCTTAGACCTTCTCTCACACCAAAGCAGCAAATGCAAGTGAATGGAACGACAGAAATTAAAATAGAACAACAAATAAGAAATGGAATATCAAGAAACTGAAATGTTCTAAACTAAATCATTCACTCAAACAACCATCAATTGAGGATACAGTAGCAATAACTCATTCCTCTGGATATTGATGCAATTGAAATCGAACACACAACATTAAATAACCAATTGGAAAGTGCAAAGAATTAAATCAATCGTATTACTACAACTCGATGAAAATGAAACAATTGTGCTAATTAAAAGAATGCTGAAAGGTAAGCTTAAATAATTGCAGAAAGTAAATGAATAACATCACTAAGTATTAGAACTGAATAGCCAAACTTATATAACTGTAATGAACATAAAATTGTTAAATTACTGGAGTGATCAACGCAGCTTTGAAGATGAAATGAACAGCGCAACAACATGCTGGCAAAAAGTAGTGAGCTTTGTTAAGAAGGAAATGGACAACAACGCAATTTAAGTACAGTATATAAAACATATCAGTTCATTCAGTCTGGAAATACCAATCAGTAAAATTACATGATTATGATAAGTAGAAATAAAATCAGACCATCACACAATAAAGATCATGAAATAATGGTACAGGAACGGCAAGTGAATCCACTAGGGTTGGGCCCGTAACCACCAGTGATCACTGCCGGTAGTGCTTCAGAAGATGCGAAGGAAGAATAACTCTACTTATATATTGATCATCAAATTGAACAGCATTACATTGAGTGGTGCCTTCTCAGCAGTGAGAGTCTGCAAATAAAATTACAGTTCAACATAATACTCATTCCATCTCTCCCCCTATCCTATCACTCTTGAATCTCTAATTCTACATCCTCAATTCCATCATTCAAATCCCAAAAGTCCTTCTGAAGTCATCATGAAGCCATGTTGCAGTCATCCCCCTCTCCGATCTTTGTTTCCATTTAAATAGAGAAAGATCAGAGAGCAGTTACAACATAGATAATTACACATGATTTATTTTACAAATTTGGGTTGATTCTAACCAGATGATCAACAAGAAAATATATTTTCTTTCATCTCTCAACAAAAGCAAGACGAATTTGGGTTTGCAGCTGAGATTTGGAGGACGGCCGCAACTGCAAATCTGAGAAAATTGTGCTCAAAGAACCCTACGTTTCTCCCAGTACATGCTGAATTTGGACAAACCGTTCGTTGTGAAGTTAATTGGGCCCGTTCTGGACAAAACCCATGTTCCAGATTTTTCAGATGCATCTTCATTTGCTCAGAATATCAACCGCAAAACTGTCACTCTTTAAACCAGCGAATTTCTGAGTTGGCAGATTTAAAAATCAAATCTTCAATCTGGAAGTTACCTTGGAGGCTAAAAAATGGTGAATAAGGTTATAACCAACTTAATAGAACTATCATTGATAAAATAATTCATAATCATCAATTTATTAGAAATAAAGGAGAATAAATAATATAAGAGTGTAAATCATCATAAAATGGAGTTATATAATAAATTATAATAAATGACATGATGAAGATTAGTGGAAATGGGTGGGATAAGTGTTCAAAAGTAATAATAATAATGGCATATTGATGGCCCAACACCTGGCTACCACCTCCTCTCACTAATACTAACTTACTCGCAGCTACTCTTGTTGTGTACGTGTTGTCCTTATTCTGCTACTTGTTGACATCCTTCTGCCCACCCCTCCGCTTACTACCCTACCCTCTTCACTCTCTTGCTCATCTGTCACCGCGCTCATTCTCTCAAGGGTTATACCTTCTCTGCTTTATTCCGTCACTTGGCTTCTTACCTATCTGCTCACTTCATGTCCCTCGTTTGTCCATTCTCCCACTTGTCCTCTTCCTCTCCCTTCCGAGTAACATCTCCTCGGTCCCTTTGGATTTCCTGTGTTGCCCCCGATTGGGGATTTCCCTCTACTCCTTTGTCGTGTTCTAAGACTTTTACTAAGTTTTCCAGCTCCTCCATTTGGGATATCTCTTCCTCGTTTGTGTCCAAGGTTCTTCCTACATGACTACTCCCCTAGTTTGCCAGGTTATCTATTGGTGCGTTGCCTTTCCTTTTCACATGGGTGGGTAGGATGTAGTCTAGCTACATGGTAAGCTTTCCAATCTCCTACACTAGCCAAGTGGTTCTCCAGCTATTGCTAATCTTCTCCCATTGGATTCTTTGTTGTAGCTGTTTAACTATGTCAATGACCATTTTTGAGTCTTCTTCAACTTGTAGTTTTTGGTATTTCTCTCTTATTACGATTTCCAACCTTTTTTTTAGTGGATGAAACTCTGCTTCATTGTTTGTAGCATTTCCGTAGTCCATCGCATAGATCCTGAGGGTCCTCCCCCTATCATATTTGAAAATGTTTCCAATCCCTGCCTCTCTGGGGTTCCCTATCGCAGCCCCGTCGACGTTTAGCATGATGAACCCCTTCTGGGGTCTTCTAAAGTATTTGACCTCCTCCACCTCATTGATTTGGTGTTTTCTAGCTAGCTTGTGCATCATGCTTGGCTTTAGGTTTAGGCATGTCAATATCTTTGTTTCTGTTGGGTTAGTTTTCTAATCATCCTCAAACCTTTTCTCGGTTAGATTGGCATCTCTAATATTTCCAATAATTTGGTTCCATATTTCTATTTTTGCTCAACCTTCCTCCTTGAATATCAATTTGTTTCATTCTTTCCATATATTCCACAAAACAAAGCCTAGGTGAGAGTCTCCATGCCCTATTGAGGATCGTGTTCTGGTAATGTTATTTCCTCCAATTCTATATCAGTGTTTGCATGGTATTTATATTTCTGTCACTAATTTCAAATATTTGTTGCTATTGTTTCCACAGGTTTTCGCTAACTTTACAAGTACTTGTTAGGTGGTCTATTGTCTCTTCCTGTTCTCTGCAGAGGGCACATCTTGATGGTCCTTGCATTCCTTTGTTTTTCAGTTGGTACCATGTTAGTGCTCTCCCATGGCTCAAGATCCAAGTGAAGAAGGCTATCTTCAGCCATGTTTTTGTTTTCCATATGCTTGGTCATTTTTTTGTTTTTAGATGTGTATTATGTCCTGCTTTTATTTTGTAGCCCTCTCCTATTGTAAACATGCCTTTGATTCTATGGCCCCATATTAAAGTGTCCAAACCTTCTTTTATCGCTATTTTCCTTGTTGCCAATTCCTTGTCATAGAGTTCCCATTAGGGTGTTGCTTGCACTTTTGGCCAGTTTTCCTATTGTTTCCACTTTCTCCAGTATCCTTCTAGTTCCATGCACCAGGAATTTAGTACTGTGTCGCCCTCTTGTAAGCTAGTGAATTGGTGGATCTCTTTGAGTCGTGGTTGGTTGTTAAGTTTTCTTCTCTGTTGCCACACTTCTTCCCAGAAATTGGCTTTATCCCCTCCTCTGACTTCCCAAAAGATGTGCTCTCTATTCAAATCCCTGTTGGCACTAGCAAGATTCCATATTACCGAGCCTCTCTTCTCATTTTGTCTTCTGAGCTTTCCTTCCAGTGACCTAGACATATCATATTTTCTCTCCCATAGTTTTTTGCAAAGATCTACCCCTCCTTGTATCCGTCTGCAGTACAACTTTGCCCCATTACCTAATTTAGGATGTAAGGATATCGAAGTCCAAGACCTCCCTCTTCGAGATTTGATATTTTAAATATGTATATATATTATGTTTTTTTTTTATATTTTTCAAATATTTTTTAGTTTATTGTATTTACAATATTATTACATGTCATTGAATTGGGTGGTTTGGTGGTTTTTTTACGTTAGGTAAATTAAATTATTAAATAATATTTAATTAAAAATTAATTATTTACAAATTATTAAAATAAAATATAATTATTCTAATTAATTTAGATAAGATGAATTATTTTTTATTAATTAAATTAATTAAATAATATATAAAATTTAAATAAAATACATTTTTTAATATAGTTAGAGAAAATATTTGGAATTTTGAATAAGCGCCATTTGCAAATTATAAATCCAAATGAGATGAAACATGAAACCATGGAAAGCTATTGAGAAAACGAACACAATGAAACAATCAAAATGCAAATTTGAAGAAAAACAATTCTTGTAAAAATTTCTCAAAATTAACCAAAGGAAAGTATTAAAGAGCGATATAACCAAAATTTTCCAAGAAGGTCTCCATTATGAATATAGAGGTGATAAAGTAAAAATGGTGGTTGTGATTTCACCACAACAAAATCCTGTATTAAGGTATATGATGTACAGGTATACCCAAGCACGACGTCGAGGCATAATCGATGATAAGTTTTGTTAAATTTGAGTGGAGACATAAAAAACTTATTATTGAAAAATATATGTTGAAATATGACTTAATTAGCGTTCTTAAGTGATTGGTAGAAATGGTTGGGATCCTTATCACAAAATTAAAAACTAGTAATTGATACGATAGATATTGACAATATTAATGATATTTAGTGTATGGAGTACACAATGTTGGACCTGTGAGATAGCAATAAAGAAAAAGAAAACTATATATTAGTAGTGTAACTCAAGTATAAATATGTCCAGTGCAATAATATTTAGCAAGAACGAGTAAGGTTGGATTTCATGATTAATGAAAACTTGTAAAGGAATTAATGAAGTTTCTTCACTGAAAAGTATCCTTGTGAAGGGAGCCACACAAACTAATTATGATAGTAGAATAGAAAACACATATCATGATCATGGAGGATTATATAAAAGTTAATTACATTTGAAATGTTCAAAATTGTGACGTTTCTTTTGTGTGGTGAGATATTTTGGCATTTTATAGCAGTCAGATTTTCGAAAAGAAATATTTTTGGCTTATTTGAACACAGGAATTACAAGGATCGATTTTTCAATAACTGGAAATTTAGTATATATGAATTGAATGACAGGGATTCTTCCTAAACATTCTACACTAGAGTGAGCTAAGAATTGGGCCACAGAGCATGCCCGGCGAGATTAAAAAAAAAAATGAAAAGACGAGTAATTGAAAATTATAATAGAATTTTTTGTTAACTTTTTTATCTAAAACCATCAAAACATTGGTAAATTGTCATAAAATATCATAATAACTTGTGATTGAAAGGAGATTAGTATTGGAAATAGAAAATTGAGCAGCATATTTAAGACTTTTAAGTTGAAAGTGACATTTTAATGTCACCTTGGTTACTCCAAGACGCTAAATAAACATGGAAGCATTTCAGAATAGCGTTATTGACGTTTCAAAAAAAAAAAGGTAATGTTTTTTTCACTAAATTTGGTAAGTGTTAATTAACCAAGAATACAACCAATTTTAAAATCTTAGAAATCTTCCAAGAAGAAAGAGAAATGGACCCTAAAATATATAGGGAATAGTTTAAGTAGCTCTGGAATTTCATATACCTAACAAATGTAGTGGCCATGAGATTGTTATTAGTAACATATTTGTATCCAAGTATCATTAAATAGTTTTATAGATGGTTAACTTTATAGCGACTTCACAATTGGAAAAGTTTAAGTTGATTGGAATCAAAATGATAAGAGAATTCTGATTGCTCAAAATGATTGTTAATTCTAACTCTGATATCTAAATATTTGATATTATTTAATGTAGAAGAATGAACAGGAATGGATGTAGGATGAATTCCTTGGAAAAATCCATCATAACTACAAAAATATTAAGGAAAAATGATATAGTTATAAACTAAGATGAGGAAACCCTTAAACCAATCTTTGCTAATTTGATGTATTTCCTTTAAAGGCTTTGGAAATTACCATAAGTTAAGGAATGACATCACAATGATATGTGTGTGTGCGCGCATATGTGTTAGGTGCATACAACGACAGATGTGTATGTTTAAAGACTTCAAGGAGTTTATTGTCCTAACTTGAAATGAATGAATGGTAGTGGATAATTGTAAATATGTGACAAGAAATAAGTGGATAGCCAAGTGGAGGAACCAAGGAAAATGTGTCATATAATATTTAAGGAAATTAAGACTTTGATCAAGGTAATCCTGGTGGGATATTGACAAAATTGTTATCTATGCATGTTGCCATGTGTGTTGTTCAAACATGGAAAGCGCAACATGCTACTGGTTAGTGGTACCCAAAATAAGTACTCTAAATATTTTCAATATAACTTTCTTTTGTAGACACATATGAAGTATGATCAAATGGTTGATTAAAGTGAATTTGTGCTTAGAAGGCCACTATTTTAATACAACCTTATTGACATTATGTGCTGAGGAAACTGATAGGCACAAAGATGCAAGGGGGAAAGGACCCCATAACTATTCCACAAAAAAAAGTATGTATAATTCCTAAACACCTTAACCAATAATATGCAATATAGAGAGGGATGCAAACCTTATGATGTGAGTTGTGAGGAAACTCATAAATGAGGTGTGTTGGGAGGAGAGTGGTTGCATGATTTAGTGATGCAATTATTTTTTTGCTTCCTTTTGTTGATTTTGAACATGACCATGCTACTTTTTGTTTTCCCTTGATTTTTTTTGGGGTTTGTTTTAATTTTTCTTTTTCTTTTCTCAATATTGATTGGGTGTGAAAAATTTGAAGGAAAATAACTATTCAAAAGAAAAAGAAAAAATAAAACCCAACAAAGGTATAAAACCTTGATGAAGACTTACAATAAAACAAATAGAAAACTGATTAAAGTGGACATGACAAGGTCCACTTGAACAAAGGAAAATGATAATATTTTCCATGAAACTAGTAAGTTTAGGAAGTTGTCATAGAACTTTGATAATGTTTTGTTGTGGAATATTTGATATTATGAAATTATGATGTTGTATAAAGGAAAACTCATTTGTATTAATCCATCCTTTGAGACAAGATAAGGGAATCCTCCCTGAAAATAAAATAAAATCAAATAAAATAATAATATTATGATTACTATGTGAATGGTATAATAAGGGATTTGGTTATTCTCATGCTTGGGTATATGGAACAAGGAAAATTACTAGAATTTTCATTGGATAAATATGCAAGATAATATTTTTTTTCTATTACTAATAATGATGTGGTTATATTGATATTGTTGACCCTTGATGGGTGCATAAATGAAATATGATAGTGTTTGTTCAGAACGTGTGAATACATGTTGGAACTAAATTTGAATCTTGAACTAGAGCAACTTTTTGCAATGGAATTTGACTATTGCTGGGTTAAAGCGCAATGAAAGCACTTTGGTCTTGAGAATGTCACTTGAAAAATGAAAGATGATGTAAAGGATGTTTTTCCTATGTTATTCCAAATAATAATGGAATATGAAACATCGAGGAAGGTGTTACTTTTAAGGGGAGTGGAAATGTACTACAGCTGGTAACTTTATTTATGAATTTTAAATCTTAGTTGGAAAGATAAGAAGAAGACAAATGAAATGTGATGAAATGTCATTTTTATTTTTATTGTAAAAAAAAATGAAAAGAGAAATTATGTTAGTATCCTCTCAAGGGAGATTAACCTCTAGCTCCCAGGAAAAATAGTTGAAGTTAGTTATGCCTAAACAGGCAAAAATTAAAGAAAATAGAAAAATATCCTCTTATTTGTCACTCGCAAAAAAACCATTGCAAAGATGCAAGGAAAAGAGGAAGAAAAGTAACATATATACATACCACAATTAAATTTATGGATGGAGATAAATGCCATGATTTGGACTCTATTAAACGAGGGTTGTGGGAGATAGAAAGAATTCTCGAAAATATTACCAACGGGAGATAAAGACTGGTAGAACCTAAAAAAGTTAATAATACATTGCTAAGGGTTTAGAACCTCCAATAATTAGTACAGTAGTACAAAATTGCTAATTAGTTACTAAGAAAATAACTAAAATTTGCATATAAATGACCATTTTTCAGTCGGTGACTAGTAGTAGCTAATTTGTAGTATCTTATCACGTGACCATTTTTTAGTTATTTTTAGCTTAGTCATTAATTTGTTCTCTCAATTTTATTGTTTAGTAGTATATTTAGTCATTAATTTAGTCATTGATTTAGTCATTAGTTGTCACAATTAATGACCAAATATACAACAAAATATATTACTATATGATCACTCGAAAAAATCAATTAATGACCAAAGAAATATGACAGAAATACTAGTTGCATTATAAGATACTGTAAACTAGCTAAGAATAGTCATATATATGAAAATTTTGGTCATCGTCTCAAACCAATTAATTAACAAAGAAATATGACTAAATTTCATTCATGTTATAAGACACAGTAAATTAGCTACTAATAGTCATATATATATAAAATTTAGTCATTATTTGTAATCACAAATTTATCATTTGCACTGGTCATTTTTTTTTTTTGGTATTTTCATATTCATTATATAAACGGCAAATTGAGTAGTTTATATTCATTTTATTTACTTTAATTAATAATCATTATAAACAACTAATTTAGTCATATATTCACTTTATGTGTTCACCATTAATCAATATAAACTACTAATGTAGTTGTTTTAGATTAATTTTATGTGTTCATTATTTATCAACATAAATTAATTAGTATGATTTTGTGATCAAATTAAAAAAAAAAAAAAAAAGTCGTACAATTTTCATGTTCATCTAATATGAAAAGACAAGGTTACATATGTTAGTTACAATACTAAGTAATATCAAGTGCAACTATAAATAATTTCACCACATAAATTATATTATATAAAATGTCATGTATTATGATATGAGTTTCTAACTTAATATTGGTTGGACTATAATTTACACATGAAATATTGTTTCATTATTTCAAAACACTAACATTGTGTTGTCGAGGCATTACAGGTGAATTCACCAAATCTAAATATTTAACCATCAGTTTGCATGTGTCTCTGATGCAGAATATTGTCTTTCAGGGTATCACTAGACCGATTTTCCTCTCTTTTCCTTTTTTTTTTTTTTTTTTTCTGTTTTTCACTCTAGTGTTATTGTTCTCCTATTTATTCAATTTTTGCTTCTTACGCCCACAATATTGATTTCCTCTTCTGAAAATGAAAGAAGACATAATGCAAAGTAAACTATAAATATGATGAACACTAGAATATAAACTAAAGTAAAGGATAAAATATTTATACAACTTATACCTCAACATCGACATTAATGTCTACCATTTTTCTCTATAAAATCAAGAAACTTGAACAAGTTTTCTTCAGTGGAGTGATAGTGGCCACCATGTGGCTAGATGGCTTGTATAAACAAAGGAAATAAAATGTCACGATAGAAAATAACACCTTATAAAATTTGCATTCAACCTTCAGGAAAATTTTAAGCAAAATCATGTTAACTTAGTTACATACTAAAAAGGTCAGGTTGTAGATAACTTCTGAAAACAAATGGATTGAGAAACAAAACATGGTCAGCAACAAAGTCAATATATAGACTCATGAATTTAGCATTCATCCCAACGAGATCACAAGGGAGAGCATCGAAAACCATTTCTCATTCACCCAAAAAATATCACATACTATTTCCTTTGCTCTTTCTTCACTAAGTTATGATTTAGCATGCTGCGAAATAGGGTAGAACTTTTTTTGAATTCAAACTTCTGTAATCAATTTTTTGTAAAACGAAATTATTTTGATAAAAAACACAATGGAATTTTCATGTCTACGTGTTTCTAGACATTGAGTGTGGTTCATCGTCAAAACTAAAATGGAAACTCTGATTTGGGCAAAAGAATACATATTCAAAGTGATGCACATAGAATTGAGTCAAACACTTAAAATAAAACGGTCATAAAAAATATGTTAGAAACTATAATATTAAAATTAATATTGATAAATATTGAAGCTCAATAATTAATAAATAATATAAAGAAGAAATAAATATAAGACCTAAGAAAAAATATAATGATAAATCAAGTAAAACATAACCTCCTGTTACAAGAATATATATATATGAGCATTAGAATAATAGAATATATGAAAAAGCTAAACAAAATTATTTGAAAAATCATGAAGAAGAAAATTAAAAAATCTAATCCAAAAAAATAAATATAAAATGATAATTAAACAAAAAACCAATAAAGTAAAAACAAATAAATGAACTAAAAATAAATAAAATAAAACTAAAAATAAGTAATGAATAAAAAATATATAATAAATTAAAATAAAAAAATAAATTAGAAAAATATATAAAATCTAAGCTAAGAATAAAATATAGGGTAAAACAAATTTTAATAACTAATTCATTATAGACTATAATTTATTTTAAGATTAAAAATACATTGATTATTAGACATAAGATCAATGAACCAAAGAAATATAAAGAATATAATTAAAATATAAATAAAATAAATAATAGTTAAATTAAATTAATTAGTGAGGATGATTAAAATAAGGAAAATAAAAAGATATATATAAATAAATAAATAAAATACAACAATTTTAAATTAAGTAAATCAAATATAAAATCTATTAATCAATCAATAATCAAAAATACTTTATATAAAGTTATTAAAAATAAAAATAAAATAATGAAATTACTAGCCGAAAACCCCAATCTTAGAAAAATCAACATACCAGTAGAACAAGCTGGCAAAATCATAATGAAGACCTTCATCCCTTGAAATTAGCTCATTTTAAAAATTTAGGCCTAACATTAGACTCATTTTTTTCAGCAAGAATATGGGAAAAAAAAAAAAATTGCACTATAAACATCTACATTAAAAAAGAAATAAAGAAAGAAAATAATGGAATTCCTAATATGAAAACAGTATAAAGGAGTAACTAATCACACAAGACATAAATGAACAAATCTACTAGATTAAAAGATATCCTCCACACCAGCAAATGCAAGAAGCCTTTTAGCAAAACTATCAAAACTACAAAATATTGTCAGGTTGTTACAAGAAATACATATGAAGCTTTTTAATCAAAAACTAAAAGTTAGAACCTAAATATGTAAATCTTGTTTTAAAATTTTATATAAATGTTTGCTACCTATCAATCCAACAAAGATTCTAATCATCTTTTTTAGCTATACAGGAAATGGTTTCAATTGCACGAAACAAGTGATCCTTCTCTTTAGAGTCCTTGACATAAATCTCTGACAAAAAGTTACACATTTATGCACATAGTTCAACAAAAATATCACATCATAATACCATATCCAACAATAACATGCACTAATCAATTTAAGTTATATAGAATATTAGTGCATCAAGAACAAGAAGAAGAAGACGACCTGAAGGAGTATTTTCACTTGCAATCTTGAACCGATAAAATGCACATCAAATGTCGGGATACCGGCCCTCCAAGATTAGATTCACTAGTAAAAAAACAAGCAAACTAAATATCCTAATGTTGGACATGCAGCTCATGAACTTAAACTTCTTTCATGGAGCGACCTGCTAAATTCTCGAAAACAATCCGGACAGAAGCAAAAAAGAAAGCCAAGCATGACTAATGAAATTCCTTTAACCAGTGCCCAATCTTTCCCAGTGGCGAAGATCTTAGGAAATATCAAGTCCCCCAGCTGCAAAAAAGCACCAGCCCCTCAATATATATACACATTCAAGAAAACATGTTGTATTCATTCTTTCTAAATCCTTACGAGTCCAAGAACCAGCCTCTACCTCCTCATACTTGATCAGAAACATAAAAAAAATTGGTGGGTTCTCTACCAAAAGGGGATATTCCATAATAACCACCATCGTTGATCTGAAATGGAGAGACTGATGAACAATAATTCAATAGAGAGAACATATTTTATGTACCAAAAGTGCAATACTTTCCGTCGTAGATACATTGAACATTGCAAGGGATCGAATATTACCTTGTTTTGAGTAAAATGGGGAGATAACCAACTGCCCAGATGCGAAAATGTGGTCGAGACTTAATTAAGGATGAACTGAATCGGTGTAGAGGCTTGTTGCATTTGGTTCTATACATTCATGGGGAACTCTGACCGGTGGGTTCTCTTTGTTTGAATCATATCTCCAGGTCTTTCACTCGCCTGAATTGTCGATTTGGGCTTGAAACGTGACGGGAGCTTTCAGAGCAAGACATCATAACAGCCATGTCGAGTTGATTCCAAAAATGGATTTCAAATTTCTTCTGGAAATCACTTCGTCTCTTTCTCAATGTGGTCACCACTTTTTTTTGGAGGTCTCTCATACAAAGTTAACCATTTATAAATTAAATTTGAGGATATTTTTGAATTGTTTCTGTAAACTAAATTTGAGGGTATTTTTGAATTGTTAAAGTATTTTAACATTTATCAATTAAATTTTGAATTTTTTTAAATCGGTTGTATTTTATTTTTTTAGATTTATTTTAATTATATAGTGAATAATTTGAATTAAATTTAACGAATTTTAATGTATCCGGATCTTAGAAAAAAAAGAACATTAAAATTATTTTAAGATTTTTTTGAATTGTTTTAAGTATTTAATGTCTTTAGATTTATTTTAATTATATAGTGAGTAATTCGAATTATAATCTAATGAATTTTAATGTATGGGGATTTTAAAAAACGAAGCATTTAGATTACTTTTGAATTATAATATGATGAATTTTAATGTATTTAGATTTTATGAAACTGAAATATTTACATTACTTCTTTCATAAATGTTATTGACATATGTGACTTAATTTTATACCATTATCAACCAAAGTTTTTGTATTTTTTTGTATTTTTTAATTATTTTATGTTTTGATATTTATTTTGATCATATTTTAAGTAATTATGTTGGACTGTCAACTCATTAGATTTTTTGGAAATTTAGTGGATTTCTAGTTGTAAATTTCTGAAATTTTTTGAGGTCAAATTTTGATTTGTGTTGTTTAAACTAGTTTTTTAATTACAATACCTTCAAAAAACCCTTGGGCAGTTCGATTGTGAAAATTTGACCTATCAAAACTTGTGGTTTCAGTGAATCCTTACTGAATTCTAGAAAAATTAGACGGAAAATAAACTAGAATTTTTTTCAAAAAGACTGATAAGTAGATATTCCTAATTATTTTTGTAAGAGGGTTTATTTTGGAATAGGGTTTCTAGAATTTTAATTTATTATTCTAAAAGACGTGTCAATTTTGGAATAGGGATTCTAGAATTTTAATTTAATTATCAATGATTATTAAGTATGCAGTCAAACTAATAGACAAAGTGGTCTTTCTATGAGAACTTGCTTTTGTCAACTTTACCCAAAATCTAGTAGATATTTTCAAGAAATATAGGTTTAAATTATTTAATTTATAAAGTTCTAGGACTCATGGGTTTATTAAGCTATTGAATTAACTTATGTGTTCAAAATTGCATTTTAAACAACAAGAAATCACAATCTTGATCTAAATTATATTGGTGATTTCTGGCTAGAAAATCCATTTCTTTTATTAGTTAGACTACTCCATTATCAAGTGGATGGTCACCCCCTTTGACTTTGAAACTCACATCATCCTCTGAAAACTTGAAGGAGCATGGCATAGTATATAACCTATGATCATGCTCAATCTTGCCTCATCTTGAAGGGTTGTTGAAGGGTTTGAAAAAGTTCTCCATCACTTCAGGGGAAAGTGGAGGCGAGGGTAGGAAATAAAATTTGACAAAAGAAAAAGAGTTTGATTGAAAGGAGTTAGTAACTAGTAAACATTAAACCATCCAAGGGATGCTCTGAGCGGTGAAATATCTAAGAGGGGTTTTAAAATGAAGTCGTTATCTATAAATTATAAAGGGTTAACATCCCCCCTTCAAAAGATGTTTTTTGAAGAGGATAGTTGACTATAGTTCCTCGGACCTAATGTTCTTGGAAGAAATTCTAAGAGATGGTGAATCAATGTCCAGATGTCTAGAAGCTCATCTAAGTGGGTGGTCTTTCATAGGGTTAGACGTGAGAAGAAGGTTAAGAGTGTTGGCGATGGGATGGAATGGGAGGTTTATTCAAGTGAAGAACTCTTGGAGTGTGTAGCATGATATTGGGTTGGAGGTTGTTTCGATGGAAATTGGCTCTCAATAACCTTGTAGGATTTCTTTGTGCAGTAATAAGATAAAAATAGTATAAGTGTGATATGCGCATTAGTCTCAGACGTAGCATGCAGAATCAGCTAGACCAAAGAATTAAAGACCATTGTATCTTCTAAATAATGGTGTTGATTCATTTCTATGATCCTTGTTGAGATTTGACATTATGGACTATATGTCCATGGATATATGCTTGAAAAAATCTTTGTTGTTGAATTGATGAGACCTTATGACCGACACATTTGATGCATACCTATCAAGGCTCGTAAATGCAATTTGAACCACCATATCAAGGTTGTGATGGATGAACCTGGGAATCTTCTTCCTTATGTGTTTGATTCCGTATTGAAAGAGGTAGGTGGTTGTTGAACTAGATAATAAGAACCTTGGGTTAATGTCCTATTTTGAACTAGACACCTCAAGTTTCCCTTGGGAAAGGGTAGAATTGATCAATATTCTACTGTAGGCCTATGATAATCATGTGCAGGTAACTAATTGGGTTGCAAGGATTCTCTTATTAACTCAAAAGTATTAATGATAGAAAAATCACAACCAATGGTTAGTTCTGCCTCTCCTATGATGAGGAGAATCTATATCATATCATTTTCTTCCACTTTGATTTTCCAGACACACCAAATCTGGAGCTACCTACTTCATTCTATTATTAAGCATGCTCTGTTTTCTTTTATTGCTTAGACCCCTTATATTCCAAGATGTGAACTTCATAATTAAATATTTGTAAAGGAGTGTCTTACTAGATCTTTCATCTTACTTGAATCTATCATTATCTTTCCACATTCCATCAATAGCTCGTTCTGCCTTTTCCTACCTCTTTTCTTTCCTAGGTTTCTAGGTGCTAATCCAAGTGAAGTTTTCATCGTTTTCACACCTTTGTTACCCTGCTTGTCACTATTTTTTTCCTTCTCCATCACCTTAGCCTGAGTTTTCAATAAAAACAACTATTGTATTCTATTGAGCTCTTCCTGAAGTAACGGTTCTACCCCATCCATGGTTCCCTGAATTAAGAACCCTTTCGAATCTAGGTGTTCTCTGTCAAGAATCTCCTATGGCTCGTGGTCCTCCAGTTCCATCTCACTCTGGGTCATTTCTTGATCCATCTCCACTTCTATACCACTCATCATTATCTCTTTATGTCTATCGATATCCTTTTTTTGTTCACAGTTTTCCTCTTTGTCTTTCTTTGCAGGACTTCCTCTGATTACTTAATCTTCTTTTGTTATCTCTTCATCCTCTTCAAGAAATTGGAACTTGTTTTGATTGACCTATTGCCCTTCATTTTGTTGTTTCTTTGGCTCTCTTTTGCGCCTTTTCCTCTATGTACCACTTTGTGAAAGCTATCAGTGTCTTTCATTTGATTAACTTTCCTCTTGTTCTCTACTTTACTAAGAGTTCAGTCTTTGAATAGGTGCCCATGTTCATGACATCTACAACATCTAAATGGAATATGCTCGTAGTCTACTATTTGCACCCATTATTCATCAAAAACTTCCAACATTACCTCATCCGGAAGAGCTCCAGATAGATCCATCTCCACACATATCCTTGCAAAGGAAGTATATTTTCCCCTTCTTATGGCTTTAGAAGATTTGAAAAAACGACCTAGTTTATTGCCTATGGAAGCTAATGATTTAGTTTGTCATTAATCAACAGGTAGAGAATAGAGTCTTACCCACCGGGACTGAAGTAAAAGTCTCATGCTCCAGGACAAATTTCATCACCCATGGCCTCATATAGAGGCTTGCCACTGCATAGAAGTAGGGTCCTTTTTCAAACACTTTGCCTTTATCTTCAATATTTGTGAACACCACAGTGAAGAATACCTTTGACCCAAGATGTAGGTCAATGCTCCCTTTAGGTTTCCACTGGTATTTGATCCATGTTTGCAAAGCTTTTTCAGCGGGCCATAATCGAAACAATTTATAGATGATAACATAAGTCCACATGTGATCCCTGTGCACCTACAGCACAGAATCATTTAAAAATACTCTCGGAGTGATCTCGGATTTGGGTTTACAAGGTCCCTTTTGTCTTTTTTCTTTTGTTCCCTATTTTCTGTCTTCTTCCTTCTTATCTTTTGTGCTAATATTCTCCTTTGTTTTGGTGCCATCTGTCTCCTCTTCCACATTTCGTATCCCTTCCTCAACAGTCCCTCTGGTATTTTCCAGAGGTTTCTTTCCTCTGCTGGCCATGGATTCCTTATAGGAGGGAGTGTAGCTCCCTCCTCTGTGTCCTTCCATGGAGATCAACTCTTGCAGCAAGCTGAAACCCTATCTATCCGCCCTCCACTCCGTCTAGTTTTCAGGTAAAACTTAACTGAGACTTCACCAATATTTGTTATTCTATATATATATAATTATAATATATATATATATATATATATATATATATATAGTATATATATGACACCTACAGTAGCAATTATTTTAAAAAGGAATGTCGAGCAAGTTACAAGGTAGACTATAGGAAATATTTTTGTAGTCAAAACCTTTCAGTTTTGAATGGAAGATTTAGGACTTAGAGAAAACATGGTTCCCCATTACATAGATCCCTTGAGCCTCTAGTGTAGAATATTCCTTTATAAAGGAAATAATAAAATATAAGAGAACTAGCCCTAAATGTCTTTAATCACACTTAAATACAATAAACATAGAAAATTATACAATGGAATAACATTGTTTCTATTAGTAAGTTTAAACCCATCATAATGTTGTCTATGGAACAAAGTAATTAAGAAAAACAACTGACATAGTAAGAGTAAGAGAAATCGATAAATGAAGAATATGTTCTATTTTTATATTTGTTTTAAACCATATAAGACAATACATTGTTCTCTTAAAAGAAAATCGAAGATATTATATATATATATATATATTATATATAAATATATATTATATATATATATTCTTATACATTTTCAAGGTCACAGCCAAGCCAGACAGCAAATTGGTGTATGAGACCCCCTTCTTATTTTTTGTACAAGAAACCCACCTCCATGCAGCGATTTGAGTACTATGTCTATGAAGGCATATATACTCTACCCTCCTTTGGTTTTGAACTTGTGACCTCTTACGAGGAAACAAATGCTCTTAACCATTAAGCCCACTAAATATATACAATATCCTCTTAACCATGCTATTAAAGAGTGGTAGGCGAAAATCCATACATATATACAATGTGAGAAATGGTAACTAAGATAGTTAACTAGAATTTTGTATTTGCAAGGAGAGTAATCCTCAGTCGTCATAGATACCTATGAGGTTAACTAATACAAAACAAAATTTAATTACCCATATGCTCCAAAATTATTTCATAGTATTTAAAGAGAGGCTCATAGCCTTACAAATTTTGGGTTTGTCCATTTGGGTAATTTTACAGTGTGACCACTAGAACCAACCCTAATATTAAGAAAATCTTAAGTAACCAACAATAAATTACATAACATTAACAATCATTGGGAGGTCAAAAGTAGAATCTAGCATGGAGTCTAAAAGAGGATGTAAGAACCTGTAGCTACAAAAAATAATCGAGTGGAGGTAAAACCTCAAAATTATATTTAAAGGCTAACAGAATGGTCCGACGTCGAGTATACTTGCACCATGGTGAACTAAGAGATACAATGTTTGAGCTAATGAAACCATAATTAATGAAAATTACAATTTAGTAGGGTTTTTCTTATACTTACACTTTGTGCCAAGAAGTCAATGCAATCTTGTCTAAGTAGATAATAGGAAGAAGTCACCAAAAAATTCAGCGATTAGAAAAAAATGCTTAAAAATACAAATAAACGTTTTGAGAGATGGATTTTTTCTGAGAACAGAGCAGGGTTTGAGAGCTGAGCTACATTGAAGGTATGTTTTCCATTGTATCAAAAATAGTTGATCAATAAAACCATGAGACCCTGTCGTTGTAGCGTTCTAAGGTCAAATGTCACGGTGTTGCAAAAGACTGGACATACCTGCCAAATGATTATTAGCAAAAAGAGCTAGTAATTCTTCTATTAATTATGAGAACACTCAATAGTCTGAGCACAATGGCGTTGTGAGAGAAACAAAGAGAATTTAAAGAGTTAAAGTTAAAAACATCAACAAAAAATTAAATGGAAAAATGGGTGTTGGTAAGATAGGAGAGGGATTACCATAGCCACATGTGCTTCACTGGGGGAGAAATACCATGCCACATGTGTTCAAATTAAGGGAAATATCTTGAAGAAAAAAAAAAGGTAATATATTGAGCATAGAATAAGGGGTAAAGGGTTTCTATATTGGCAAGTGTAAAAAATGGAGCTCAAAGTTAGTGAAAAAATATAAACTTGGGTTGTAAAACTGTTAATGAAAAAATAGATACCTACAATATCTAGTGAAAGTAGGGTTTTTTGTTTTTTTTTTGCTCGCAGAAGTTTGGTCTCGTGGCCAGCGAATGATCTATTAAGTCATTTGTGCCATTGTGCAGGTAACGAGTTCGAGTCTCGTCTTAACCAAGGTCCGTTCTTGCGGTCTCGGTGGTTCCTCCTAGAGGTTATAGTGGCACCCAGTGGGATTCGACCCAGTGTAATGCGAGTACAATACCACCGTCGTTGTCGTTTCCGCTAGTCACCAAAAAGGAAAGTAGGGGTCTTTTAAGTTGGGATGGTGTATTAGGTTCGTATTCGTAGGGGGTTCAACAATGTTATTTTTAGGGATATTTTCCAATATGTAGTCAAATTAGGGTTACTGTTTAGTATACCATGAAAGCATGTGATATGTCAGAGGTTCATTGAGTGAAGCTCCCATGACCTGAGCTAGCGAGATATACTTGCAATGCATAACTATCACTCCCTAAATCATGGAAAGAAAACCATTAGGGTCTATTGGAAGCAATAAAAATAGTGCAGATCATTTCCTCTAGAAGACATTGTAAAATAATGAAGCGTTAAAAGACATTGTAAAATAATGAAGCATTGTCGAAGGGACTAGTTAGGGTGGTTACCCTAACCTCCTCCCATCGTACCTGAATTGTCAATAATGTAAGATGAAATCCTAAGCATTCAATGCAACAATTGTAATGACTACCACGAAACATAGTGATATGGTGGGTTGCGAGGTTTACTAGCGCTTATTAATGCCAAGTGAACCATTTTAGTTAAATACATTAAAAGGCTCTGGAGTAATGTGTTAACTCATACTTTAAGACTTATGTAATAAACTTGAAGTTGCAACAGAAATATGGATGGGTTCATATTGTTAAGTGTAAAAATCAAATATATGCATTTGAAATATTAGGCTAAAAACTCTAATATTTATGCACATAAAATTAGATATAACTACAATCCCACCCATATAAAAAAAAATTATATATCGATGCTAGGCATGAGAACTATGTAACCTGAGAACGAACAAGAAAATAAATGTGAGTGGCCCTGTTCATGGTGACCAAACTTAATATGATTAGAACGTGTATGGTGAGGAAGAACATATATGTAATAGAATAGTCATTTAAATAAAAATGAAACCATACCTCAAGGATTTTAAAAGGATACAACTTTCACAAATGAATCTCCTATGGTAAGAGAAAAGCTCCTTGACACATTAGCAAAAAAAATGTAAGAATTGGATCGTAAAAGGGTAGAAAGGACATTTACTCACCTCGCAATAATTTGACATAAAAAAAATTGCACTGCAATATGTAAATCACAGTTTAAAGGGGATTTTTTTTTATGCTGTGAAGAGACAGATTTCTTAGAATTAGTGGATACATGGTAAGCTATCAGTAACTTATTAGTGGATTATTAAGTTAAGTATGGTGAAATAATTACATTAATAATTGATATTAAATAGTTAATTAATGCATATCTTTAAGCTTAGTGGCAAGGAAGTTAAAAATATTCGATGGAAAATGGAATTTGCATTTCAAGTGGCTTCGATTGATAATATTAAAATTTTATAATTTAAAATAAAAATTTAATAATATTTTATCATAATTTATATTTTAAAATAGTTATATATAATATTTTAATTTTTGATAATAAATAATAAAAAAAAATAAATTAAATAAATAAATAATCAATATTTTTTTTTATTAAGTTAATAAGCATGGTTTATATTGGAATAGGTGGCTTTAGGAATTTCAGTTTTTCACAAACAAAAATTTGTTTAGATGGTCTTGATTTCATAACTCTGGAATATTTTTTTGTCTATGTCATAATTCAACGGATTAGATTAAAACTTTGAAAAATGAAATGTCACGTTTTTAAAAAATAACAAATTAAATTATTATTTATTTTATCAGTTTTTACCATTGTCTTTTATCTGCATTCCGATTTAACTCCTCATTGCAGCTTGATGGCCACTGATGTTGATAAATCTACCACATGTAAACTTCATTTGATTTACTTATCACTTAAACCAAGGTAGCCAAAAGACCTGTCCTTTGATCTGTTTTATTGATTTGCACAATATATAGATGCTTTTGTGTATCGTCATTGGATAACTGTAAACTATGCAAGAAAAATTAGTCAATTATAATTGTCTGAATGCTGCTTAGGATCAAGAAGTTGCTTATTTAATATGACAAGATCATTTCTTTTATCATTTCAATTAAAACATTGTAAAGGTAACTCTGTTATTTCACATTATTGTTGATCCGGATGCAGATAATCCCAACAATAGGCGGTGCAACATCAGGTCACAACAATACAATCATTCTAGTAAGTATTTGCATCTGGTGACAGCAATGGGGGTGATCCTGGATTGTTTTAAATTCCGATAAAAATGTTGTTTTAATGTTTGATAAGTCGGCAACCCCCAAAAGTGGGAGACAGCACAAGCCAAAGCAATCCAAAGTACATTGAACTTTTCAACTTGGCCGCTAGGGGATTTGGTCCTCATAAAAAATCGCCTCTTCTACTATGTTGTTTACTCAGAATTTCTCTAAATGAACATGTCTCCCGAAACCTATAATAGTAATATGTCTTTAAGTTTTATATATTCAGATTTTTGTAAATTTGAGCTTTTAGCTTTTTATAACTTTAGATTTTAATAAATATTATCAGAAATAAAATTTATAATAATATAATTATAAATAAGTTTATAAATATTTTTCATAAATTTATAATAATTATTATTATAAGCCAATATAATTATTAATAATTATAATGACATTTAGATAGAGGTTTTTTGGATTAATCACATAATCCGTTTGGAACCAACTAATAAGGATAATCATGATTTGGACTACATTTAGAACCAACTAATGTGGTCCATCCTATGGACAAGGTGAAGAATCAATCGATATTAAGGAATAAATAGTATAGATACACCATCGCCTAGAATTAGATAGATGCATCAATGTTTCCCCTCTTAACTTTCATTTTTGTGATTTTTATAAAATTCCAGTCTTTCTTTTATTTTGGGCATTATTACTATTAGGTCTCTTAATATATATAATAAATGTATGTAACTTTTTATATTTAATTTTAATTAGTAACTTCCTTTTAATCTTTTCATTTTGATTGATGTAGCTTGAGTTCTCTTCCTTGATCTTAGGTATATATTTGGATTAAGTTAGCCCCGTAATTTTTTGTTTTGTTTTGTTATAAACTGATAGTATCTAATTAATTATTAAAACATTAAAATAGAATATTTTCTCAAAGATGGATTTAAAGACTTTGATATAATATTTCAAGGCATATATTATTTTAACACTTTAATTAATTATTAAATTAATATAATATTTATTTAGTCCTAACAGCTAGCTTCTAAATAAATATTTAATATTTTTAATTATTTATATTATTTTTAATAAGTTATATTTATTTATATTCCTATCAGCTAGTTTTTTACCAAATATACTTTATTATTTTTAATATTTTACTTACTTTATTAACTAATTTACCAACTGCTAGTTTTCAACACCCAATTCTAGGCAATGATGCATCTATACTATTTATTCCTTAAGATCGATTGATTCTTCACCTTGTCCTGAGGATGGACCACATTAGTTGGTTCGAAACGTCAACCAAATCCTGATTATGTGATTAAGACAAAAGGCATCTACCTACATTATGGATCACCAAAGTCTTAGATCTAACAATAATGACATTCAAATTATTATTAAATATAATAATATTACAAACATATTAATAATATTTAGAAAGATAACGTTACTAACTATAGAATCTTATTTTTTGGGTAAGATTTGCAAGACTATATTTTCATCATGTCTAACATACCATCCCATTCTAGGTGGGGAATTGAACTGGCTACTTCACATCAAGGAGTTCATTAACAGTGCACCCGATCACCATCTATCCAAGACCCCATGGACATTAATCATATAACTTTTTAAAAATTATAACATAATAACATTTAAATTATAACTTTTCAAGTCACACTAGCATAACTAGTTGAGGATGGACCTTGTTAGAAAGATGACCCATGATCAAACCTCATGGGGAGTGGTTATGCCATGTACTAGGGGGAGGAGACATGCTAAGAAATTCAGTAAGCTTAGGACTAGTATGACCCAGAATAGGTGCAATCGCCAAGTGACTTTCACGAATTAAGTCCCTCTTGGTCGCGACTCCTCAGACCACAAGTCAAATATAAAAAATCACAAACAACTTAGCATAAAAAAAACATTTCAATTATAACTTTAATATCAACCATATATCTCGAATAAATATAGTGACTTAGGTTTTTATGATTTTAAATTATTAAAAGCTCAAAACCAAAAAAAATATTTATCATTTAAAATATTAAATATCACAATGGTAAATGCTATCGCTTATGGATTTATAATTTTTGTTTTTAGATTTTCGGATATTATAAATTTAAATTGTATATACAGTTTTATAATATTAGGCTTTCGTAATATTTGAATTTTATAAATTTAAATTTTCCTTGATAATATTAAACTTTTATTAAAAAAATTAGTTTTTATTTTTTCTGGGTTTTAATAAATATTATTATAAATAAAGTTTATAACGAACATTATTATAAATAAGATAATTATAAATATTAATTTTTTAAGAATAAATATAAATAAATATTATTAACAATAACAATAATATTTAATGAGTACCATTTTATGCGATAAGGGATTGTTGGAGTTTTGCAACCCTAATGACCTCGCGGCCATGAGGTAGGCGGCATGGAAAACCTCGAAAACAAGCAGACAGCCATGGAGAATGATGCTGATAGGAGGCACATAAATGACAGAGGAAGCCAGGAGGGGAGAGAACCCTTCCTACAGAGATGCAATGGCAGGCAAGGGAGCAAGTAATAGCAAACTGGAGGATGAGAAAAGGACATCGGGACCAGTCCTTGGAGCAAGATGGCAAGCAGGGAGCAAAACAAAATTCTTTCCATGCAGAACAGAAACACCGAGATTTGTTATCCCTAGGAACAAACTCGAGCGTTACCGAAGTTACATGAAAGACTATGCATTAATATGCAAGTTTATTGGATGACTTGAGAAAGAGTTGACAAGATGGATCTAGCAGAAATGGCAGCCACGCGACCACATAGAGTTGAAGCTAGGCGCGCCCAGACTCTTTATAGTAATCTTCCCAAGCCTGCAAGAGAAAGAAAAAGTATTTGAAAATGGCCCATATTTCCATAATAATGCAAGTTTGTTTATAAGGTATTGGGAGCAATGCTACAACCCAGATAAAGAGAAATTCCTAGCAGCGCCTGTATGGGTCGAACTATTTGGACTACACATTGTTTTTTGGAACCCAAAGATCCTGGAAGGAATAGGGAACACCATAGCTAGCTTTGTTATAATAGCAGAATCAACTAAGGAAGGAAGATATATCTCCTATGCAAGAATCTCCATATACATAAACATTGCGAACCCCATACTAGGAGCAGTAGAACTAGAATACCACGAAAAGGTGTGGCAGTAGGCTCTAGATTACGAACACATACCTTTTAGATCCAAAAAATGCCACGAATATGGGCACCTATACAAGGAATTCCCCTTAAATGTTGAGGAGGAAGAAAGAAAGACTAATCAATAGAGGAAAAAGACATAAGATAATGAAGGGTTTCAAGAGATCAAAACGAGGAAAAGATCTGCAAAGGAAACCCCTAAGGAAGGAAGAAAAACTAGTGAGCTAAAGGAAATGAGGTGAGCAGTTTTGAAATGCCGTAGGTAGAAGAAGAAGATGAAGAAATGAGAGTCATGGACTACCAAGAGGAAAAAGAATAGGAAGACAAAATAAATCAAGAAACAAACAGTGCTAAACAGAAATACCAAAGAGAAACATGGGAGAAGGGAAGAAAAGAAAAAGCGGATAAACAGGAAAATGAAGTAATGGAAATAGATATCAGTAAAGGGACCCAACAACAGAAGAAGAAATTATGAGGAAACTATTGGACAAGTGGAGGAATCTGGATGAGAGGCTTATCCGAGAAGAAGATAAAAAATTATACAAGGAAATCTTCCAAAAATATAAAAGATAACAGGAGCAAGGAACCATGGGCGTGAATGAGTAGTTATGAATATAGCCTGACAACAGGCAAGAATAACAAAGTAAAGGAAGAGGAGGGCAAAAAAGAGGAAGAAAGAATCTCCAGGAGTAAATACAAGTAATGGGAGAAATTCTAGCTAATACCAGAAGAGTAGTACTGCTCTCAGTGGTCTTTCAGCAAACCACCCCACCTTCTCAATGATAATTACATCATGGATATTAGCGGCCTTAACAGCAAGGGTAAGCAAAGGTGCTTGGCAAAAAGGATTAAAAGAGAAAACCCCCAAATCATGTTGCTTCAAGAAACAAAAATAACGAGGGTGGGATAGAGGAGATTCTTAAAAAAATCAACCCCACTTATGAATGCATGACGCTTGATGCAAAAGGGAGTGTAGGGGGTATTGCAATCTTGTGGAACCCTGAAGAACTTATTTTAGACCATTGGATGGGAATGAAGAGGATCCTCTTAGGGAGATTCAGAATGATAGGACATAGAGAGTGGTTCTTAGTATTGGTGGTTTATGGGCCTCATATATCAGTGGAAAGAGAGGCCTTCCTAACACATTTGCAACGGTTGGGAAGCTTGCACACAGAAAAACTGAGGGTGATAGAGGGAGATTTCCATATGATCACTTCTACTGAGGAAAAGAAGGGAGGACTATGGGCGGATGCAGACATGGAAAGCTTCACGGAAACCTAGGCTGCCCTAAAAATGATTGATATAAACGCCATTAATGGAAAATATACCTGGAATAATAGAAGAAGAGGTAGTAAGCAGATAGCCTACAGATTGGATAGTTTCCTAGCAATGGAACACTTTCTTGGGAATGGTATATCCTATGAAGCAATTTTCCTACCATACCAAGGATCAGACGAGTGATCGATAAAACTCAAAATTTCCATGAATAATCAAAACTAGAACAGGTCATTCAGGTTTGGAGCCTTTTGGCTATGAGACCCCCCTCATAGAAAAAATGGAACCCTCGTGGCAGATTAGTGAAGAGGAAATAAAAGGAAAGAACAATATGCACACACTCCAATTAAGATTAAAGGAGTTAAAAGGAAAAATTAAGAACTAGAATAGAGAATAATTTGGTAACATTCAAAAGGACCAAGAAAAGCTGCAAACAGGTATGGAATGGATATAACAGAAAATAATAGAAGAACAGAGAACAGAAGAGCTAGTGCAAGAAGAAGGAGGGGTGCTAACCAAATTGGAGGAAAGAAGAAAATAGGAGGAAATTCTATGGAGACAAAAGTCAAGAGTATAGTGGCTGAAAGAGGGGGAAATAAACACAAAATTCTTCCACAAAGCCATGCAGCAACACAGGTAGTAGAACATAATTTTCTCCCTGAAAAATACCCAAGGGAACAGAGTAACTTAGAAAGAGGAAATGGAAAAACTATTGATACAACACTTCAAAGGCATATTGATGGAGACGCAAAGCAATAGAGAAGAGGAGATAGAAAAAATAAGTCAATACATTCCTAAAAAGGTAAACAGGGAGCAAAACATGGCCCTCCTAAGGGTAATCACTCAGAAAGAAGTAGAGGATACAATGAAGACAATGGAGCCTTATGAAAGAAGACATTGTAAATATAGTGGAAGAATCAAGATGTAATAAAAGAATGCACCCATCATGGAATGCAACTTTTCTAGCATTAATACCAAAGGTAGAAAACGATGATGAACCTCATGGCTTCAGAACAATAGCCCTTTACAATGCAATTTATAAAGTTCTAGCCATGATAAGGGTAAAAATATTACAACCAATACTTCCAAAACTGATAGGAAAAGAACAAACAGGGTTTGTGAAAGGGAGATAGATAGTGGATGGGATCATTTTTGCTCAAGAGGCGATACATTCTTTGAAGAAGTTGAGAAATAAAGGAATGATGATCAAACTCGAGTTAGCAAAAGGCTACGACAAACTCGGGTGGGAATAACTCCAAAGAATCCTAAAATCATATGGGTTTTATGATAGATGGACTGAATGGATAATATCAATGATATCCTCTCCAAGCATGTCCATACTGCTGAACGGAACACCAAAAGAAACGTTCAAGCCATCCCGCAGGCTCAGACAGAGACCCGCTGTCACCGTTCTTGTTTATAATAGTAGCGGATGGTTTAGGCAGATTAATAAAAGAAAGAGTAAGCAGTGGAGAACTTAAAGGTCTCAGATTATGGGGGGAAGAATTAGCCATTACACATCAACAATTTGTAGATGACGTAATGATGTATAGTCAAGCGAATCTTAAGAAAGTAAAGAAACTAGTGGAAATCCTTGAAGAGTTCACAAACGCAACAGGAACAGAGGTAAATGAGCATAAAACAGAAATATTCTTCTTTAATACCCCAATGTTGGCTTAAGCATTCTTAGCCAGAACAATGGGGTTCAAAATTGAAAAGCTCCCAACTAAATATGTGGGAGTACAGTTGAGCGACAAGCAAAACAGAATAGAGAATTGGAAAGGATTGATAGGAAAATTTCAATAAAGAATGGACAATTGGACATTTAAAATGAAAAATATACCGAGTCACCTCATCCTCCTAAAGTTAGTCCTTCAAGCTATGCCAAGTTATCAAATGGCCAATCAAGTGATTCCTAAAACAATATGCCAGAAAATGGTGGAAATTTTCAAAAAATTTCTATGGCAAGGAACAAGCAAAACAAAAAAGTGGGCTTTGCTCTGTTGGACATGGCTAAGCAAATTTGTCACAAGAGGGGGCTTAGGTCTAAGAGGCCCTTTCATATTAAACGAAGTCATTGGTGCAAAATTATGGTGGAGGTGGATTCAAGGAGGGGAAGATCTATGGAAATCGTTATGGGAAAAGAAATACGAAATCGCAAGGACGCCTAAAGGAAAACTCCAAAACCAATCAGAAAAGAAAGGTTCAGCCATTTGGAACCTCGCAAGTATAAATAGGGACCTGATAAGAGAGTACAGTTTCTAGGAAATTAGGGAGGGCGACAAAGCAAACATTTGGCAGGAGGCATGGCAGCAGAGAGGAACCCTCAATCAGGAACCTCAACTCCAAGACATTCAATAGTACACCACCCAAATGGAGGAAGATGCAGTCAGAAATTACTGGTTACCAGAGCAGGATAGTTACTGGAGAAAATGGAAAATGAAGAACAACTCGCATGAAGCACTAGAAACAGAACAATGGATAAATTACCAAAATGAAATGGAAACAAGAAATATTGAAATCAAAGAAGGACCAGATATAATAAAATGGGGTAAACTCATAAAAGGCATGTTTACTATCTCAGAAGGATATCATATAAAGGCTAGAAGAACTAGAAACCCAGACATAAAAAAATGGGATAGAATATGTTAGTTAAAAACTTGGCCAAATGTGGTGCCTTTTACCTGGATATTGCTTCATGGCTGTGCCTTAATCTGGGACCAATTGAGAAGGAAGGGGACACATGGACCCTTGTGCCGCATCCTATGCTAGAACCAAGAAGAAACAATGGAGCATGTTGCAAATTCCCATAACGTCAGCAAAAACCTATGGAAAAACCACCATTAGCTCTTTGAGATTCATGACAGGAACACAAGTAGCATAAGAACAACAATAGAGAAATGGGGCAACAAGCCATACCACAATACAATATTGAACCGAGCTTGGAATCTATCCATCGGTTTCCTCCTGCGGAACCTATGGAAGGCAAGAAACCAGGTGATATTCAGGGAGGTTGAAAAAGCCAAAGAGGAAATATGGAGCCAAATCATGAAAAACATAAGAGAAATAGTAATCCTCAAAAATTGGAAAGAGGAAGACTGGAAAACGAAAGCAACAGAAACCCGCATTATGAACCACCTGCAAATCAAAGTAAGAAACACAAACATGATAGGAAGGGAACACAAGGTAGGCAATGCAAGAGCTGAAGAATGCTATAGGAACCCGCCACAGGGATTCACTAAGCCAAACTTTGATGGCACAACAAAAGGCAACCCAAGGGAGGCTGGAATAGGAGGGATATTCAGAGATGATGGAGGGGAGATCAGACGAGTCTATGCAATGGACTATGGAATCGCCATCAACAACGAGGCAAAATTCCATGCGCTGAACAAGGGATTAGCAATAGCGGTCAAGGAAGGATACCAAAGCCTACAGATCAAAGGTGACTCTAGTTATGGAAATAATTAAACAACTCTAGCAGGGAGTACCAGCGGAAAAACTGAGTACAAGTTGGTGGACAGCAAGGGTAATAACCAAAATAAGCCAGCAATTGAAGAAGGTAGCATACACCATACCATCCCTTATGAAGCGGAAAGGAAACGCTCTAGTAAACCTCCTTCTGAATAGGGGATGCCGGAACAGAGAGCACCAACTGCACATGAGCATGGAAGAGCCTCACTAGAAACAAGAAATGCGACAACTAATTCAGGTAGCAGAAAAAGACAGGCATTAAAGCGAGCATCTAGAGAATTCGATCGAAATTGACGGGAGTGACGATGGACAAGGGCAGATGCAAGAGGGACATAATAGGTCAGAAATGGAATAACACAGGACAGACGTAAGGACAGAGCTCAGTAGGATGATGGAGGGCAGCCGAGGAAGGACAGGCCCAGAGAGATCAAGGGCTGAGATGTAAAGGAATGGAAGAGGAGAGGGCAGGATAGCAAGTCTGAGGATGGGCAGCAAACCAGCACCAAGTGGTAGAGCAGAGTCAACAATCGGACGACAAGAGAAATTGGGAGAGGAAATTAAAAATGAAGGACAGTGGACGTGACAAGTGGGCAGCATCTCAAGGTAGGTGGGGAGGGAGGCGTGTCAAGGAAGGAGAGAAGGGAGGACGACTGGTGGTAAAATTATGAAGCGAAAATGACAAAGGGATAAAGCCTAAGGAAAAGGAAAAACAAGCACTTTGCATGCGAATGAGAAAGGAGAAAGGTGGCAAGATCGAAAGAACAAATAGCAAGCAGGAGCTGAAGGTGGCAATGAGGTGAAGGATGGTAAAAGGATATGTGACACTCCCTCTCCCAACCTATGAAGAAATAAGCAGTCTGAAACATAGTGTAGGAATGAAGAATGTTATGGAGATCTGGATTGATAATAGAAAATACAGTAAAAATCATAGAGATAAGAAAGAATTTTAGAGTAAAGAGTCCCTAGGGGCCAAGGCCAGAAAGAAAGATAAAAGTAAGGGGAAGGCGAGGGAGAGCAAGGCCTTGCAGAGCCCAAATTCATAGGGCCCCCACAGTAGAATCGACTATTGGTAAATAACAGTCCAGGATGTTGCATGTCATATTGAACAACAATAGAGGGGTGGGAAAACCAAGAACCAGGGAGGAATGAGTGGCACCTCATGTTGAGGGGTGAAACTGTAAACAACCATAATTTGGCTAATATTACTAAGAAAACTAAAACTGGGAAAGGGGCATGCAACGCAATTAGCGTGGGGAGCGAACTCTTCAGAAAGACTAAGCACGCGACTCAGGAAAGGGATTTTAGCATGCATAGTAGAAGTCGGGGTAGACAAGGGCACCCCAAAACCAAAATAATAAGAGAGGCCATAGGTATTGCCTAAAAGGGAAGGAAACCAGAGGGCAGAACCTTAGAGGGTGGGAAAATGTAGGAGAAAAATCAAGAAGAGGGGGGGAAAAGTTCCCTAGATAAAAATGCAAACATAACAGATAGGACTAAAAATTGTGCTTATTCTTTGATATGGCTCACCCCAGAATAGGGCGCAACTGTAAACTAGAACAAAAAGCTAGAGGCAAAGAGCACTAAGGATGAGAAGAAAAGAAGAATGGCTCTCAGGCGTAGTAAGAGGATGGTTAAAAAAGAAGTAGGCACCAGCAGTGTGGGGAACAAAAGGGGAAGGACGCCTAACAGAGAGAAAATGAAGAAAATCATAGACTCATACATGGAGGGCAAGTCGAAATAGGTTAGAGTTCAAATATGGAGCTGGGAGAGAGATTTGAGAAATAACCTTAGGTGCAGAGACTTACCCATGGTTGAATGGGAAGGAATGCTGCAGGACTCGAGAACTTCAAATGGCAGGTAATCGCTTTTCAAAAAGACTTTGCAACAATATTGGATCATGAAACATGTCGTAGCTCGAGCCATGACTCTTCATCAGGAACACATGAAAGGGGATGTTCTAGACAAGTAGGAAAGGAGTAAGGAGCCAGACCCTATCAAGGCGGAAATACTGAAAGAGATTGCAACAATACAGATCCAAACCTACAGGAATAATCTCGCATTGGGCCAGATTGAGGAGAATCTGTCAGAGATAAAGTGGAAACTGTCACAGGGATGCAAGCTTCCAGGCCTTGGGGTGAAGGCGCCAAGTTCCAGTGTAAAGGCTTCAGTACAGATAGCATCCTCTGATGAGGATTAGTCTTGGTTTGAAGTCTGTGTTTTGTCTTTCAATGTTTTTAGATGCATAAAATAAGTAATTTTGTTATGCTCTGTAAAGACAATAGAGATACAATCTTGAGAAGCAAGTGGTTTTTGATGAACTGATTCAAATTTTGGAGCGGTATAATGTTGACCAGTTGTCACCTGGTTTCCTTCGAGCAAGTGACTAGCTGGGGGACATGTATGTAAAAATTTATTAAAAAGTAAATACAAAGAGCTCTATAATTTTTACAAAAGAAATAACAATATATTTAAATTACTATTAAAAATAATATTATTATTAACATTTTTAATAAAATTATATTAGAATATCATTAATACAATATAATAATGTTTTAAAAAATAACATCTGTATTTTTAATAATCATAATAATGTTTAAAAATTAATCAAAATTTAATGTTATTAAAATAATAACATTTAAATTATAACAGTAATATTAATGAGATTTATTTAATAATATTTATATTAATAATGACATTAACATTGCTAAAATAAATAAATAATAGGGTTCACTGTGTTTGATAGTCAACAATGTTCAATTTTAGTCAACATAAATGTTTATTAATATTATTGATTAATATTAATAATCAAACATGTTTTGATATATGAATGGTACATAAATATATTTAAGTTAACATTAATAATCAAACATGTGATGTTAGAATGATACATAAATATATTCACTGTCACAATGTGACAACCACATTGTTAGATAGTGACAAATCTTGTCACATTTTTATACTTCATTGCAATTTATCCAACATTACAATGTGACATTAAAAAATTATTCAACGACATTTAATAATGTGATTCACTATGTTCGAATATGTTGGACTATATATTAATGTTGCATGGATATTACCTTAATATATTTACTAATATATTATGTGAATCAAATTAATATATGTTCAATATGTTCAATTCTATATAGAAAATTTGTCCCATTATTTTATTACTTTTATCTTAAAAAATAAGTATAAATATGAATTTGTAATTGGTTATATATAATTAGTAATGTAGATACTTAGATACTAAATATTGAAAGCCATATTATTATTGACAGTCAATACAATTGAGTTTTGGTCATACATAATTTCTTATTATTATTAAAGCATCATTTAATATTATTATTATTGATTAATATTAATAATCAAACAAGTCAAACAAATTAGTCAATAGTAGTCAAACATTATCAACATTTTTGGTCAATATTTAAATACTTGACCATGATCAAACATGGTCAAGCTTATGCTTAACATATTTAACAATAGTCAAACATATTCACTTATAGTCATTATCAATCAAGGCAACTCAATCTTATTCATTTACAGACATCCATGGTTGAACATACTTAATCATTGTCAAACTTAGCTAGGGTCATCCTTCATTTTTCACAATCAAGATTTAGAAATGTTTAATAATACAAATATTAATAATAATAAAGTTGACTAATAAATATAATATTAATATTAATATTGTGACATACAAATGGTACATAAATCTAACAAGCATCATAACATGACTAACATTGTTGCAATGTTACATTACGTTGCAATTTATCCCATGTCGTAATGCAACATTACAAAGTTAGTCAACCACATTTACTAATTTTGTTGATTATGGTTGACTATGTTTTACTCTCAAGACTCTTCAACTTGAGTCAAACATAATTATCCTTTAAGATTATTAATTAATAATGATAATCAAACATAGTCAACGACATATCTCACACATAGTCAAACAAATTCAGCAAACATTACAATGCGACATTATAACATTAGTCAACCAAATATACTAAGTTTTTTATTATTTCAACTATGTTTGACAATTAACAATCTTCAACTTTGATCAATACTAATCATCTTTTAATATTATTGATCAATGAAAATTTTAGGGGCTAATTTTCCATGTTTTTTCCAAAAAAATAGATTCGCCAATTTCAATTTTTCTAAAAATTATTCGCCCAAAATCTATGATATAAATTGTTTTCCTTAAAACTCACTAGAATTTTATATAGACTTAGTATAAAATAATTGGAAATCTAAATAATTTTAGAAAAGTATTTCAAACATTTTACAATCTTCATATTATGGACTAGTAAGATTTGCTAATGTTTTTAAACATTAAGATAGACTTCCATCCTCAAAATTTTGTCTGTTATTAATTGCAAATCTCAGGAGGAAACAATCATTTCTCAAACATAGTCAAACAAATTCAACCATTAGTCAAACATAGTCAACCATAATGGTCAATCAAGGTCTTTATGGTCAACCATGGCCAATAATGGTAAATCTTGGTTAACCATAATCAACCATGGTTGACCATATTTGGCAATTAACACTCTTCAAGTTTGGTCAAACATAATTGACTATTAATATTATTAATTAATACTGATAATAAAATATAGTTAACCACATTAATTAAAAATAGTCAAACAAAGTCAAGTTTATAATAATTGTTTAAATGGTTGATCATCATTAAACTCAATTAACCTTATGCTTACAATATGGAAAGCATGGTGAACTGTGGTCAACCATGGTCAACCATCATTGAATATCGTCAACATGGTCAACTGTTGTCAATGATGGTTTTAATATTATATTAATATTAATATTAATATAAAATTGATATAAAATTAATGTAACACTCAAACCTCATTTCCAACAATGAATTTTGAATACCTACAAACAAGTAAAACACTCAATAAATATATGTTGAACAAAGATTATACCTCACATTATTTTCCTTTATAATATGGTTCATGAAATTGTGTTGATAATTTTAGTGTTTATAATTTAGGGTTTATAATATTAGGGTTTAACATATATATTTTATAATATTAAGGTTTATTATTAACATTTAAAATATTGTTTTTAGCTAATGTTTACGTAGTTGGCTATGATGGAACTTTGTCAAACCTATCTGCCCTAGACCCTAATATCATTAATATTAAGGTTTATAATTGTATTTGTGTTTATAATATTGGGTTTAATTGTGAGTTCTATAATAGTGGGTTTAACTATTAAGTTCATAGTATTGGGTTTATTGTATAGGGAATTTAATACATAAGGTTTAATATATATAGTTTATAATATTAGGTTTTTAATATACACTATTTGATATATATGATTTAAAATTAGGGCTTATAATATTGTGATTGAATATATAGGGTTTATAATATAATATTAATAGTTGAAAATGACCAAATTTAGTCAACACCACAATGTGACATTATAAAAGGAGTCAACCATATTTACTACTGGTTGCCTATGTTCAACTATGTTTAACTATATTTGACAATCAACATTATTAAACTTTGTTTAATTTTAATTGCCTATGAATATTATTGACTAATATTAATAATTGAACATGTTCTTAGAATGGTACATAAATTTATATAATGTCACAATGTGACAAAGATTGTCAGAATGTTGCATATATTGCAATTTCTCCAATGTCATAGCGCGATATTATAAAATTATCTAAGCACATTTACTAATGTGGTTGTGCTAGAGTTTATAGCACTTTAGGTTATAACAATTGGGGTTTATAATATAAGTGTTTTTAATATTATGGTATAATATTAGGGTTTATAATATTGGGTTTAACGTTGCGTTAAATGTCCGAGTTTATTATACCGGATGTTTAATATATAGGGTTTATAATATTAGAACATAATATATATGATTTATAATATAGAGTTTATTATTTTGGGTTTATAATATTGAGTTTAATATTAGCGTTGAGAATATTGGGTTCAGTATTCAGTTTATAATACAAGTTCTTTAATATAGGGTTTAACATTAGGGCTTATAATATATAGGTTTAACAATATAGAGATTAATATTAGGGATTATAATATTGAGTTTATAATATTAATCCCTCGGATTTATAATATTAACCCTTGGGCTTATAATTTTAAGAATCCCTAAGGGTTATTAATTCCTTGGTTTTATAATATTAATCCTAAGGGTTTATAATACTAATCCCTTGGGTTTAAAATATTAATCCCCTAGGCTTATAATATTAATAATTCGTTGGGTTTCTAATGTTAAATCTTGGGTTTATAATATAAATTGCTTTGGTTTATTAATCATCTAGTTTTATAAGATTAATCCAAAGGGTTGATGATATTAACCACTATGTTTTATGAATCCCTTGGATTTATAATATTAATAAGCTCTTAGGTTTATAATGTTAATCTGTTGGGTTTATAATATTAATCTTGGGTTTGTCTTAACAGTAATCGACCAGAATTTGAAGAGGAACTGGGGTTGCTGCTAGGGTTCTGACCATCCTCTAAAATGGCGCAGAAGGTTCAGGGGCGAAAATCATCCAGGACCTGACCTCAAGCCTCTTTCGACAGAGCAGTACGAGGATAATCCACAGAGCTCATGGACAGCCCCCAGGGGGGGGCATCATTGCCCTCCCCAACAGCAAATGCAGTGCCGCCAGGGCATGAGCAACCTATCGTCTTTGGATTTGTAGATGAGGAGGCGCTACACAATGAGACCCTACAGCAAAACACGCGCAAAGCAACTAATGAGCAGAAAGAAAAGAGAGAAGATATTCCAGGAAGAAAGGACAGGCCGAAGGAAAGGCCTAAGATAACCTCGAAAACATGCAAACCAATCGTAGTTGAAAGGCCAAGAATAGAGCTACCAGGACAGAAGATCGATGAACGAATCCAATACATGAGGGATCATGCCCTCATTGGGAAATTTATAGGGTTCTGGTTGATAGAAAAAGCTCTATATGGATGGATCGCAGCTAATTAGAAACCCAAAGGCCATGTCACTCAGCAGCTAGGACCGAAAGGGTTCTTTACGATGATTTTCTTTTGCCGGGAAGACAAGTACAGAATTATGGATGAAGGACCATACTTTTTCAACTCAGTTGGACTGTATCTAAGAGATTGGGTAGCAAGATTCAACCCGGATAAGGAAGACCTAACCTGGGCTCCAGTTTGGATAAGAATGTACTCGCTTCCGGATAAATATTGGGATGAAGGCCTGCTTAAAGATATAGGAAATGGTCTAGGAGAATACAAAAAGGGTGTGGAAGAAAAAAAGCTTTGCAGATATACCTCATATGCTCGCATCTGCGTCTTCATATGCCTGGACCAAGCCCTGCCATACTCGGTAAGTCTTTCTCACTATGATCATGAATGGATCCAACCTTTGGACTGTGAACATGTACCTTTTCACTCATGCTCATGGACATTTATTTAGAGATTGTCCGCTAAATACCAAGATCAATGTGCCTGACCTCTCTGACTCTCCATCCCAGGATGGCTTTGCCAAAGCACCCAGCCAGAAATGAGCGCACAAAAAGCCTTCAATTGGCAAAAAACCCTAGCCAAATTCTGCATCCATCCCTCCTACAAGCAACAGCTTTGAAATTCTAGCTCAAGCCTCTGATGAGCAAAATCTGAACTCTAAGCCCAGCTCAATGCCCATCTCCATCTCATTCCAACCCCCTCCTTTGGGCCCTCCACCCAAGTCACAAACATCCATGGGTGTTGAGGCCTCCCCCAAAAATAGCCAAAAGGAGCCTACAGAGATAGCAAATGACATGGAAGTTTATGGACTCCCAGAGCAGCCCAATAGCTTAAATATGTCCAAAGTCGAAAACATTGAGGTGCAACAGATGGATGAAGAACCAGAAAGTATAGATATGGATGGACTAGACATTCTACATCTAGAACTAGCCTGCAAAAAGAGGGACTATGATAACATCCCAGAGCTTCAACTCAACAAACTAAAAGTGGTCATATCAAGAGCTTATCAATAGAAAGAACTAGGCATCTAGCCAGGCAGCCACTGGGATGGTGGTCTCCCAACAAAAGACTTCAAAGAGAGGGGAAGAAGAACGAAACTCCAGTGAACAATAGAAGTCGGTAAAATCCTGGTGGACTCAGGCAAGTATGCAAAATTGACAAAGTAATACAAACCCTCAACTATTAGTGAATCATGAAGCTCATTTCATGGAACTTAAGAGGGCTCAATAGCCCAGGGAAACTTAGAATACTGAAAAATATGATAAAAATGGAAAAGCCGCAAATATGTTTTCTCCAAGAAACCGTGTAACAACAACACATTAGGAAGTGTCCTCTCTAAAGCATGGCCAAGTTGTCAATCGGTGGTTGTGGATGCCTCAAGAGGATCAGGAGGGCTGGCTATTGCATGGAACATGAGGGCGTTAACCCTCTCTGACTTCCATGCGTCCCACCACTTCATTCAGGCCACCTTCCACATCCTAGGCACCAATATACATGGACACCTTTCTAATGTCTATTTCCCGCAGGAAGCAGGAAACAAAACTGATCTTCTCAACATGATTGGGGTTTTGAATAACAACAGAATGCATCCTCTTTGAATCATTGGAGGGGATTTTAACATGATCACCTTGCTGGAGGAAAAGATGGGAGGAAGAAACAGGTTGGAACAACGAACTACCAACTTCAGAGACTTCATCCAAAACACCTCTCTAATTGATTTGCAATTTTGTAATGGTAAGTACACATGGAGTAATCGCAGATTAGGGAAGCACCAAATCGCTTCCAAACTGGACAGATTCCTGATATCCGATAACTCGATTTACTTAGGAGGAGATATAACGACGACAATTCTCCCCCATTCAGGCTCAGATCACTGGCCAATTTCCCTCCAGTGGCAATGACCGGACAACACCACCGAAAGACCATTCCACTTTGAAGAGTTCTGGCTTACCCACCCTAACTTCAAATATTTCATCAGGAACAAGTAATCACAGGAGGTCACACGGAGGGAACCCTGGAGCAAGAGCAGTGTATCGACAATAAGCTAGAAGAGAGGAGAAAGCACGAGGAGATTTTATGGAAGCAGAAGTCCAGGATTAGATGGCTGAAAGAAGGTAAAGGGAATATCAAATTCATTCATAGAACCATTGTTCAACGAAGAATGCACAACAATATACCCTTCATTTAGAAGCGAGGTGGGGCAAGGATAGAACAACATGAAGAAATTAAGGAGAAATTTATAAATCACTTCAAGCAAGTTCACCAAGAGTCCAATGCAGATAAGCGACCAACTATAGAAAGAATCACCCAAAATGTGGCAAAGCTTATCACCGAGGAACACAACGAGCTTCTCCTTCGGCCTATATTGACATAGGAGGTGGATACAGCCATGTCCCAACTCAAGGAAGGCAAAGCCTCTAGCCCGGATGGCTTCATTACAACCTTCTTTCACACTTTCTGCGAGCTGATAAAACTTGAGGTCTAGCAAGTGGTGGAGGAATCGAGAGCTCTTCATTGGCTGTTACCTTCTCTTAACTCAGCTTTCATTACTCTTATACCAAAAGAGGAGGAATCCAGTACCCCGGACAAATTTCGGCTGATTGCGCTTTGCAACGTCATATACAAAGTGATCTCCAAGGTCATAGCCAACAAGTTAAAGCCTCTCTTACCTTTGCTCATCTCTCCAGAACAATCTAGGTATGTCGAGGGGAGACAGATCTTGGAGGGCATTATCCTATTGCATGAGATTATACACTCTCTCAAGTATTCCAAACAAGCAGGTATGATTCTAAAGCTTGATCTTTCAAAAGCCTTTCATAGGCTTAGTTGGACTTACATTTAGAAAATGCTAAATGCCTTTGGATTCTCTCCTATGTGGATTCGTTGGATTATGAGTCTTATCACCTCCACCTTCTTCTCCATTCTTGTGAATGGCATCCTGTCTCAGTGCTTCAGTCCCTCACGAGGAATCAGGCAGGGCGACCCTCTTTCCCCCTTCCTCTTTGTTTTAATGGCTGAAGGCCTGGGATGTCACATTAAACATGCCCTCCTCTCCCATCAGCTTAAATATATCTCCATTCACAACTCCCAAGCTACAACTCATCAGCAGTTTGTTGATGACAACTTGCTCTTTTGCTACCCTTCAGTCCAGGAAGCCTCCCACTTCAAATCCTTGCTCAATGACTTCTCTGAGGCCTCAGGTACCAGCATCAATAATTCCAAGTCGTAGATCTTTTTTCTCCACACCCCGCCTGTAGTTAAGCACGTTGTAGTCCGGATTCTGGGATTCCCCACTGCCACTCTCCCCTCCAAATATCTTGGAGACCCCTCATTGCCTCGGCCATCAAGCACTCTTCTTGGCGTATTCTCATCGAGAAGCTTGAATCCCGTCTTAACCTGTGCACGCACAGAACTCTGAACATGGCTAGTCATGTGGTGCTTATAAAAGCAGTACTACAGGCTATGCCACTTTACTTATTCTCAATCCTAGCGGCACCTAAATGGGTTTTAAAAAGAATAAGGGACCTTAAACGAGGCTTCCTCTGGGGAAATTTCACCACAAATCGCAAATGGGTGTTGGTAAAGTGGACCACAGTCTGCATGCCCAAGGAAAAAGGAGGCATTGGCCTGAGGGATGAAAATCACAACAATGCTATCATGAGTGCAAAATTTTGGTGGCAATGGCTCTCCTCCCCAAAAAAACCTTGGGCTGCCATCTGGATGGCCAAATATGCCAATCAAAGACCTCAGGAGAGCTCATCAGGTTTACTCCCAATGTCAAAGGCTCTCTAATATGGAATGCGACCAAACAACACTTCCAATTGATTCAACAACACACTTTTTGGGAAGTAAGAAATGGAAGAAGAGCACAATTCTGGACGGATGCCTAGAACCAAATTCCAAAGGTCAGCAACATTCTAGATCCACCTCCAAACTTCATCATAGAGGAACAACAACAGGATAAGATTTGGCAGTACTGGACTCAGGAGACAGAGCAAGGCTTCAGGAAATGGAAACAAGGTGACCAGCTCACCCGAATTCCGGAAATCCCACTTATAGATGATCTGGAAAAGGAACTTCGCAAAAGGAGCATTATACACTCTGAAGACAGGGACATTTTGCGATGGGGTTACATGCCTAAACGTACTTTCACCGCTTCCAAAGCCTACAAAATCACGTGCGCAAAATTAACCCCCCCTGACCCAATCTGGAACAAAATCTGGGGGCTTGGATCATGGCCTAAAGTCTCCTTCTTCCTTTGGCTAGTGGGACATCAGAGAATTCTCAACTAGGATAAACTCAGACAAAGAAACTATCATGGCCCCTCCATCTGTGTTAATTGCAAATCTCAGGAGGAAACAATCCACCATCTCTTGGACGCTTGCCCATTGGCCAATCAGTTATGTGAGAAAGCGAGCTTTAGATGTCAAAGACGATGTAAGCTTCTGGATGATATCACAAACTCACTGTGGCATTGGCAAATGAATCCATACAAAAGTGGAATTCTCAACCACTTATGGAATATTCTCCCCAAGCTTCTCTTATGGAGCATATGGAAAGAAAGGAACAAGAAAATATTTAAAGATGAATGTTCACAGGTCGAAATTATCTGGAGCAAGCTCTGTGTGAATCTAAAAGAGACTCTACTGCTTCACTCATGGACGACAGAGGACCTTCCAACTCTAGACAATGAGAAAGCCATCTGGAAAAATTGGAATTTGCAACTCCCTCAGGAACCCCACTACAAAGTCCCCCCTAAAAGCAACAACACCAAAAAGGCCTCTTGGCCTGCCCCTCCAAAGCTCTCCTTCAAGCTCAACTTTGATGGAGCCTCAAAGGGCAATCCTAGAATTGCAGGTTTTGGCGGAATCTTCAGAAATGACAAAGGCTCACCTCTTCTGATCTACTATGGAAACATAGGATGGGACACCAATAACTCGGCTGAGTTAGAGGGACTTTGGCAAGGTCTCATTCTTTCAAGAAATCATAGCTTTCATCCCCTGGAGGTGGAAGGATATTCCTAGATCCTAATCAACATGGCCAAGCACCTCCTAAATGGCTCCCAAGTAAAGAAAATAGCCACCAGTTGGAGGCTTGAAGCAAGATTGGAAGCCATGGAGCAAGAGCTTCTCAGCAATAGGGCCATCACTTTCAATCACATAAAGAGGGACCGCAACAAGGTCGCTGACTTCATGGCCAATGTGGGTGTGGAAAATGAGCATACTCTTCAAACCGGGACCCTAGACATTCTAATAAGTCATGAGCAAGCACAAGAATGCAACCATCTGGTCCAAACTGATGTCATCCCCCCGGATGCGGGTGACCAAAGCCATTAGTAATGAGATGGAATGGGCGAGCAATGAGAGCCACGTGCCTGCCATGCGCATATGCGTTGTGTCCACATGGGGGAATGGACATTCCCGTTGGCACCCGTACAAAAGAAAAGGACTGCCACACTGGAGCATTAACACTCCACCCACCTCCGCCTGCAAAACAGGGCTCGGCTCCTCGACTCTCATGACGGCCATAGTTATGGTGGGAGCGCTTCGAGGTAAGGGCGGATGCAATATTAATGGATGCAGTAGGGAATTTTCCATGTGATTAGAAGCTTGGCTCGAGGTCTTACTGTTGCCTCGGGTGCTGTTGGGGTGGAATCCTGGTCTGAATTCTCAGGCCATTCCCTCTTCTTTGGACTCTTGAATCACTCCTGGCCTCTGTCTATTTGTTGGGTTTATGAACCTCTTACAGAACCCTCATCCATCTGATGGATCCAATCCTTCTCCTGCATATGATTCTCTCTATTTTACGAATTACAATTTGCTCGTGTTCAGCCCTGCAATTATCGTTCGGCCTCGGCAACGAATGCTCAGCCGATGAGGCACAACCCATGGTGGGTCATCGCGCCCTTCTGTCACTGAGGATACCTCCCACCATTTCCATTGCCACTGTCACTGCCCTTATGCTGAAGGAGCAAGTTTCCTTAGGCCAAGCCAATTTCTGCAAGCCAGCTCTCATGGGTCCTCTTCCTTGCCCTCGTTTGGCTCAGCAGTTTTCACTTTCAACACCTCTCTGAACCGCCCCCGGATCAATGCCCATGTTTCAATGCTCTTCATTGAGGAGGCCCAAGAAGAGGGAAAATCTAGTGCTCAAAGGGAGATTACACCACAAGCTGAAACCAGGAGAGCTATGGAGACGCCCTTTGCTGATCCTGTGAAGGTTTCGGAAGGACCTATCAGCCAGAAGGAGGACGTCGGGAAGGAGTCTGTCACAACGACAGTAGAGGAAGTCCAAGCGTAGGACATGGAGGAATACGGCTGGTTTAGGATCGTGGAGGAGGTTCCAGAAGACTAACCGTGTCTTCTCTCCAGGTTATGTGGCCTGCAATGAAGGAATTTTGTCTTTCCAGTTTCTGGCTATGTGTCAATGTGTCAATGTGTCAATGTGTCATTGTGTCAAACTGTCAATGTGTCAATGCTGTAGGGAATTTGTTGGTGCTCAGGGTTTGTTTCTTAAATTTTTCGGTGCTCTGTGTCACAATGTTTTTTGGAATCCCCTGCGCGGGAATGATTTTTTGGTTCCTCTGGCCCCTGTGTGGGTTAGATTAATGGTCTAGTTCAAGTTAAACTGAGAACACTACTACTCCACGCTGCCATTTCCACCAGGTAGCTGGTTCTTTTTTATAGCATGACTGTAATTGTACTCTGTTTCTGTATATAATAGATTAGTTTTACCTAGAAAAAAAATATTAATCTTGGGTTTCTCAGATCCGGGTGTCTGAAGGTGGTACAAGTGCGTGGGCAGTAGATTGGGTGGGCACGTGGCTCATCTCCACCGCCTCTTGGACTCTCACGTTACTGGTCTTTAATTCCCCTGAGCTCAATTTTAATGTTTCTTTAATGCAGCCTATCCCTTATCTTCGGCCTGTTTATTTCCTGATCATGGCGCCCTCAACTTGTCTCATTTGCATTCCTCCTTGGCGCTCAAGTCCCTCCTTTGCAGCTACAAAGAATCATTCTCGAACTATCCCAGGGATACACTGGGCTTTGGTTCGAAGGATGAATTTCTGGCTGGGGCTTTAGGCTTCTCACTGCCACACTTGCAAATACGCTATCTACTTGTCCTTTGCTCTCCCATTCGTGCATCTGGGTGCTGAAGCCAAGCTAGTTCTAATCCTTTTCTGCCTCCATAGTTTAACAGGCTGCCTAGATCTTCCCGCTCTTCCGGTTATACCGAAACTTCACCAGAGGATGAGCTACAGGAGAGGCTGCTCTTGGAGGCAAACAGGCCGCCAGGCCTCCTCCTCCATGACAGATTCCTCGACCTTTTGTTCGGACTTCTGCATGGACCGGTATCTGGCTACAAGGAGTGGACAGGGAAGGGGCAGAGGATTGCATAATTTGGTAGCAAGCTCTTTCAATTCTGCGACTAATACTGCTTGGGTACAGTTCCCCTGTATTCATGGCAATTTCTCCTTCATGGCCTCTATTACCATAGAGCTTAACGAGATTAATGCTGGTCAGGAAGCTGCTCCCCTTTGGGTGACTATGGAAAGGCTCGCGGAAGACAGATATGGCACCATTCAGATGAACTACGAGCAGAGCAAGGCTTCAGGCTCAGGCAAAAGCATGGCATCCCACATCATGAATGATCAGGCGGGCTCGAGTGTCCCTATCAATGGAGGCTCTACAAGCAAAGAGGACCACCCCTCTGAGGACGAATATGATTACAATTATGGATGTCGCATCATCAAAGAGCAGCCTGATACCTCTCATAACGTTTAAAAAGGTTTGTGCTTTATGGTTTTTTCGAATTCATTATGCTCAAGGATATTCACTTATCACCTACTTTACCATCATGATAAGCGCTCCATCTCTAATTGTCAGTTTCCCCTATGAGGGGGGTACTCTGCTAGCCTATGGTCTTTGATCTCAGTTGCAGTCTCAGTTGTTTCTAAAGTTTGTACTCATATTTTTTTTCAGGCAGCGTTTCTCGGTTCACTTTCCATGGTCTAGTCATCCTGTTACAGTTGACGTATGACCCCTGTTTAATTTTCAATTCCAAGTACAACAATGGGGGTTTTTTTGCTTTTTTGTAATAGTCATGGTCAGGTTCCTTGCAATCCTTCAGGGCAATACTCAACAGGGTATTTTTTTGAGTATTGATTAGCTATTCTTTGTAAACATGCCGTATCTTTGGGCTAGCGTTCACGAGGCCATGGCCTTGGTGTAAAAGTATTTTATATCAATATAGAAGTAGCCATATTCAGAAAAAAAAAAAAAAAAAAATAAATAAAAAATAAAAAATAAAAATAAAAATAAAATAAAAAATAAAAAATAAATAAAAAATAAAAAAAAAAAATAAATAAAAAAATAAAAAATTAATCTTAGGTTTATTAGTACCTTGGGTTTATAATATTAATCTCATAGGTTTATTAATCTATTGGGTTGATAAGATAAACTTGAAGGGTATATAATATTAATGTCTTGGGTTTATAATATTAAAACCATGGTTTTACTAATCGCTTGGGTTTATAATATTACATTTAATCCCCTAAGTTTATTATTCTATTGGGTTCATTAATCCCAAGGGTTTATAATATTAATCCCTGGGGTTAATAATATTAATCATTGGACTTGTAATATTAACCTCTTATGATTGTAATATTAATAATCCGTTGGGCTTATAATATTAATCTCTTAGGTTTTTAAAATCAATGTCTTAGGTGTATAATAATAATCCCTTGGGCTTATAATACTATTAATCCCTTGGGTTTATAATGTTAATCATGAGGATTTGTAATAATCCTTTGTGTTTATTAATAATCTTCTGAGTTTATTATATTAATCTCTTAGGTTTACAATATCAATTCTTTGGGTTTATAATATTAATAATCCCTTGGTTTTATAATATTAATAATAACGGTTTATGATATTAATGCATTGTGTTTATGATTTTAATCCCTTAGATCTATTAATCCCTTGGGTTCATTAATCCCTTAGGTAAATTAACCTTTGGGGTTTATTAATCTTTTGAGTCTATGATATTAATCCCTTAGGTTTATATTATTATTCCCTTGGGTTTATAGATCCCTTGGGTTTATAATATTAATCCCAATGGTTTGTTAAAACATTGGGTTTATATTATTTACCCCAAGTATTTATAATATTAATCAATTCGGTTTTTAATATTAACCCCTTGGATTTATAATAATAATCCCTTGGGTTTCTTAATACCTCGGACTTATAATATTCATAAGCAATTAGGTTTATTAATCCCTAGGGATTATTAATCCTTTGGTTTTATAATGTTGGTCTCTTGGGTTTGTAGTATTAATCACTTGGGGTTGTAATGTTAATAATCCCTTTGTAAACCCTCCTCCCACATCCACCCAAGTAACCATGCCAACTAGGGTAAACATGAGATGAGAGGCTACTATGATCCGATTTGACCTCCTATGTGACCTTAAGGAAGTGGAATCAATGAAACATCACACAAAGTCATCCAACATCAGCAACAAAACCCTAAGGAGACATGTTAACCACTCAGACAACTTGTCCCTGGGTTCTACTGTTGTTTTGGATCTCTTAGATCATAGTTTCTCGCACACTATTAGCAAGGGAGCAACCAACAACCTAAAGTCGCTCTGAGAAGCTTGCCTGCCAATGACAAAAGACCAAAGTTGCCAATTTTGTGCGAGTGACCTTGGGATTTAAGCCACTTTTTCAATCCTAGAGCCCAACTCCCTACCCATAATGGAGTGATAGCTTGAAATTGGTAAATGTATAAGGAGACAATGATGAAAAAGAAATAAGTTGAACAAGACCATAACCAGACCCCTACTAGCCATGATAGCCATTTCGTCAAACATATCATCAACATATAACCTACAAGTATAAATAACAATATCATGTGTAGGGATCTCATACTTATCTTACAATTGCTACAAACCATTGTTCCCTCATGTCATTTGTTTCACTATCATCTATTAAGTCATAGACACATTATCCATCCCTGTGCAAGTAAAACATGCTAAGAGACATACATAGATTTTGTAATAAAACATACATATAATGAACATAGTAGGAACAAAAATACCATAAACATATCAGCATCAAAATCCACATATACATCAATATGTTTACACATGAAAATTAAGGGAATGAATTTCTCATTAATGAATGCCATTAACCAACAAGATAAGGGACTACTGTGTTCCACTCGACCATAGATTGGCTGAGCCAAGTCTCTCTTCAGCCATTCACCCCCGTGCCATATTCCAAGCATGAATGTGGGACTCATAAAACACACCAAGAAAACCAATGAACATCGATGCCACTCGAGTTCTCTACCTACACTGTGAGGAATTTGAGTGCCTCCTAATCCCTCAGGCTTTACCATGCATCCACATTCTGATGCAAGGATCACTAAGATCTATAATGAGACATACTCTTGAGGCTTTACCGTGCATCCGATCTCGAGACCACTAGGAAAATGGAGAGAAAATCCACCTCTTATATTTACTGTATATCCCACCATTCGACGGTAGGGGTTCCTAGATCCACCAAGCCACACACTCTGGCTTTACTGCAACCCATAGTCTGATTTAGAGATTAATAGGTCAGTGACTTCGTGATCCTTAGTCTAGTTCAGCGACGGTCACTCAAACTATGAGTTTGTCAATTTGGAGATCCAACCCAATCAGCATCGAATCTAATCCGTTCATCCCACATAAACTGAATGAGAGAACCCATCTCATCAACGTTATCATGAAATGGCAAGGCTAGGCTGAAATACTATCACATTTGGAAAACCCCATGCAATCTTGTGCATGCCAAATCTAGCAAGGAAAATACACATACAAGTGGATAACTACAATGAAGCGTACTTTAGCTACTGGATCCTACCTTTCCCTACCTGATCCTTTCTTCCTCTTGCCTTCCTTTCCTTTCTTACTCCAATGCCAAAGTGCTCCAAGAAACTATAAGTGCTAAAGAGTGAGAGAGAGAGAGAGAGAGAGAGAAAATAATGAGAGAGATCCAAAATTGAATCGATCAAGCCTTGCCCATTGATCCTCGAAAGCCCTTTTATGAATGACACATCTATTTTGTTCATTTTCCATTATTTTCCTTCATTTTCCTCCTCACATGCAACTTGTGGCCTTTCATCTTCCTTTTCTCCTAATTTCCTTTATTTTCATAAATAAAATGCCAATAAATTTCCTTTGCGAAGCCTTAGTCATTGCCCTTTCCAATTTTCTTAGCCATAAACAACTAAATGAACACCCACATGAGAATGTTTTGCCCAAAATTCAACTTGGAATAGATGTCTCATCAGCCATGGCCTTATATATTTTTACATGTATTTTTCACCAGGGTTGTTACACCCTTAGGTTTATTAATCCGTTGGGTTTATAATATTTTTTTCTAGGTAAAGTTAATTCTATTATAAAAGAGAAGGTATTTACAAGCTGACCGAAGTCATTACAGTGCTCCAAGGCGAGCCATCATTCCAAAAAACCAGCCTATACCTGAAACCACCCATAGAATCCCAAACATCCCAAGACCATGCTCTAAAACCACCCATGAAGGGACATGCTTCCCAAACAAAACCATGAAACCAGTACATTAGAAGCCGAAAGAGACCCATAACCTAGAGAACTAAGGAATCGCCCAAGGATTACCAAGAATTGATCAAAAAACAAAGAGAACACCTTCAACAACAACATGTTATTCGACCGGACGTTCCTCCACAATTCGGCACCAGCCGAATTCCGGTTCATCCCCAAGAGGAGTGCTGAACTGAGCAGATGGTCCAGGATCAGCAGGATGCATCTCCTCGTCTCAAATGCCTCCATCTGGTTCCTCTTGAGCTGGTTGTGGCATCATTCCAATGCCAATATGGAAAGCAGGGGGAGGACCAACAGTGGCTCCCGAACCACCCGTGTGACTGTCTGAGTCTTCCAATTGTGTGGTTTCATAAATCACCACAGAAATGTGTGTCATGACCTGTGGTTGGTGCAAAGAACTATTGAATGTGAAAATGGCTGACCCAGTTGATGAAGGAGGCCCTGGAGGCAGATTGGATTCGCAACACCTGCCTCGCCCACTGCGAGTGCTCAGATAGCGACCAGAAAACAGATCACTGGTGGGCGGCGAGTTCAAAGTGGAGTAGTTGGGGGCTTGCCTGGGTTGTCCTCATCGGTAGCCCATTCTTTGTCGAAGACGATCCATAATAGGAAGGGCCACAAACTGATAAACACCACCCACCACACTCTTCTCCCCTGTCTTCCGCCCACCAGCGCCAAACAAAATGACAGGAGGAATTCCGCTAACCTCATAGCTATGAAGCCCAAAATCAATAGAGAAGGAGTATGAGTGAACGGGAGTGGAAAAGCCAATTCCCTCAATGTCCCTCTCCCCCCTTTCCTCAGCACTACACAAACCAGGATCAATACACCCATGACCTGAGATTGGGGGCGATCTACTCAGAGGCTACCTCCCCAATCCCCACGGAGAACTTACAAAGGCCGGACGCAGCGCCTCTACTGCAGGCTTGGCATTGATAGCATGAAACTAGCTTGAAACCTCCCCCAAATGAATTTTGCTTTCCATCCCCTGTCCCTCGTTATAATCCTCTGCCTCTTCTCGATTAACCCAATCCTTAACTGTTGCATTCATGGATGTTGCCATTGTTTGCAGTTCACTGCATGCGAGAGCCGAGTCCTTAATAGCACCTAACGTGAGAATGAAATGGCTTGTGTGCCTAGCGTCCCTCCTCTGGATGGCGTTAATAACGTCGTACAGGGAGGGCAGGTGTCGCGCCGTCTCCCACCACCCCTATCCCATCGCTCTGAACTCCTCCCTGTTCACCCGCATCCGGGGCGTTGGGTTTATAATATTAATCCCTTGGGTTTATAATATTAATATCTTGGGTTTATTAATCAATTGGTTTTTTAATTTTAATCCCAAGGGTTTATAATAACAATATATTTGGTTTAAAATGTTAATCAATTGCATTTATTAATCCCTTTGGTTTATAATATTTATAATATGTTGGGTTTATAATGATTTTCCCGTGGATTTATTAATACCTTGGGTTATTTGGGAATATGATATTATTTTGGGGGTTGAAGTATTCTCAGTCGACCTAAGCCTGGATCTTACTATTGTTAATGTTTGTGGACCCTGCTAGGATCAGGTCCCTTTTTGGAATTATTTGATGGAAAAATCCTTTATGAAGTTGGATAACATAGTGGTTGGTAGAAATTTTAATTTTTCCCTGGGGCAAAAGAGGTACGGGGACCCTAAGCCCAAACGGAACCATTAGAAGATTTTTTTCATCAGTAAACTAATGGAGAACAAACTCATTGATGTTAACTTAATCAAATACAAGCCAACTTCATGGAACACCCACACAGGAAATGCTAGAGTGGCCAAAACACTATAAAAATTTCTTCTTGAAGAATGTTTAGTTGGTATAATCCCAATATTTCATCAATGAGTTGGATCTGGTGGTGAATCTGGCCATCACCTGGTGTTCCTTGAACTCGATAATCCTTTCAAGTTTTACCCCTCATGGTTGAGGGAAGAGTGTTATCCTAATTTCGTCAATGACTCCTCAACACCTGATATCCTATATTTGGGTCCTTCTATCACTCATCAATTTATGGATAATTTAGAAAATACAAAACAAGTCATCATTCAATGGCCTTTGTAGAAAAAGGTTATGGATGAAGCAACCCTAAAGTCAATTGAGAAATACGTTGAGAGGCTATAAGGGGCGAATAAACATGGTTATGTGTTAGAGGAGGCCAAGGAAGGATCATCTAGCTAGAAGCATAAAAATGTAAAATCTTGATGGAAAAAGAGGAGTTATGGAGACTGAAGAGCAAACCAATATGGTTACCAAGTGTGTAGGAATTTACAGGGTAAGTTCCTCAGACAGAACACCAAAAGGACACCACTCACAAACAGATCACAGATCAATACACCAGTATTTTGATGTGGTTAAAACCCTCAGAGAGGGAAACAGTCCACGGCCTGCGCCAACGTGGCTACTACAGGCAATTTATTAATAAAAGAATGAAAATTTACATAAGCTTCTCTCATGCACGGTTAACCTACAAATGACCCTCCATGCGCTTTAAATAGAATTCATGGACCAATCGGGTGTCAAGCCACGGATCAAGTGTCGGTAATACCGAGGAGAGAATGAACCGTCGGATCACTACATATTGTGACCGTCGGATTGTAAGTTACAAAATGTACAACGTAAAGAAACACACTTTACCTAACTCTATACCTAACTCTATACTAGACCAAGTTGAACTTAACTATTTCCTATGTGTTGGAATATCCTAACATCCCCCCTTAAGAACAACTTGGGATAGGATTGAAGGATTTACAAATATGACACAATAGGAGAAAGGAAGGAGGCACTAGAGCCTATCCCCCCTTAGTGACAACTTCCTGAACTCCAACCATAAATCGAAGTTTAGTGAACTTCGCCTCTGTGAGAGCCTTTGTGAAGATTTCTGCAACTTGATCATCTGTTGAACAATATTGCACTTCAAGAACATGGTCATGAATGAGTTTTCTGATGAAGTGCATGTGTAGTTCAATGTGTTTGCTGCGCTGATGCTGAACTGGACCTTTGCAAAGCTGAATGGCACTTTGATTATCACACCAAAGTGTAGTCGGATGCTGCTGCTGAAAACCAAACTCTGATAGGATCTGACGAAGCCACAAGGCTTCCTTACTAGCCTCTACGGCACCACAATACTCTGCTTCTGCTGAAGAAAGAGAAATGGCAGCCTGTTTCTTGCAAGCCCATGTAATAGGTCCTGAACCAAGAGTGAACACATAACCAGCAGTAGACTTCCAATCATCAGGGTCACCAGCCCAATCGGAATCAGTGAAACCAACCAATAGAGGAGATGCTTCAACACTGTAATGAATGCCAAATTGAACTGTACCTCGAACATAACGAATTATTCATTTAGCTGCTTTCCAATGACTTTCACGTGGGGTTTGCATGAACCGAGCAACAAGGCCAATAGCAAAGGAAAGATCAGGACGAGTATGGGTTAAATACAAAAGTTTTCTGACAAGTTAATGGTATAAGGTAGCATCAACTTCAGGGGAAGTACAATTGACTGAAAGTTTGACTCCGGACTGAAAGGGAGAAGGAGTTGGCTTACAATATTCCATGTGAAAAAAGCGTAGAAGATCACAGGCATACTTGGATTGCGAGAGGAAAATACCTTCCTTGGATTGCAAGACTTGAAGACCGAGAAAATAATGTAAATGTCCTAAGTCTGTCATTTCAAACTTCTTTTTAAGGCTAGACTTCACATGGTTAATAAGGTTGGGATCATTACCAGTGAGGATAAGATCATCAACATAAAGAACAAGAATGATAAGAGACTTGCCCTCTTTCTTGGTGTAGACAGTATTGTCAGAATGACACCTAGAAAAGCCAGATTCTAAAAGAAAACTATCCATTTTGGCATACCAAGCCCGAAGAGCTTGCTTGAGACCATAAAGGGATTTCTTAAGACGACATACAAGGCTGGAGTTTGTTTGTATAAATCTAGGAGGTTGTTCCATATAGATTTCTTCATGCAAGTCCCCATGCAAGAAGGCAGATTTAACATCCATCTGATGGACTTCCCATTTGAAAGAGGCAGCAAGGGAAAGAACAAAGCGGACAGAGTTCATTTTGGCAACAGGGGAGAAGGTTTCAGTATAGTCAATGCCTTCAACTTGTGAAAAGCCCTTAGCAACAAGACGAGCCTTATGTTTATCAACTTTCCCATCTGGTCCATACTTGGTTCTGTAAACCCATTTGCATCTAACAAGTTTTCGTCCATTTGGTAGAGGAACAAGATCCCATGTATCATTTACCAATAATGAATGATATTCTTCATTCATAGCTGCGTCCCAATGTGGATGGCCTGAAGCTTCTACAAAGGTGTCAGGATCATAATTTGTTGAGACTTGAGCCAGTAAAGAAGAGGCTCTTTCGAACTGAGAATGTGTATGACGCTGATCTGTAGGATCACCGACAAGATCACCTGCTACATTCCGAGTAGCTTGGACCCATTTTGGAAGTGAAGGAGCTAAAGGAGGATCCTGAGAAGGTGGGGGAGGATTGTCATCCTCACTTTCATCATCTGAAGAAGAAATGTTTTCAAAAGTAGAAGAGATAGGAAGAGGTGGCACATCCGCTGTACTAGGCTCACAAGCCGATTTATTTTCATCAAATTTTACATCTCTTCTAATGATAACATTTTTGGACTTAAATGGAATAAGTCTATAACCTTTTACATCTCCAGAATATCCAACAAAAGTACATTTCTCACTCTTAGGTTCTAAAGCTTTATGCTTTTCATCTGGAATATGGGCCCATGCTTCACTTCCAAAAATACGAAAGTGACTTACATCTGGTTTAATGGAACTCCAAGCTTCTTCTGGATTGATATTCTTTAGAACCTTAGTAGGAGTGCGATTTATTATATAATTTGCACAATTAATTGCTTCGGCCCAAAAACTAAGACTGAGTCCTTTAGATTGCAGCATACAATTAACCATTTCCTTTAAGGTGCGATTTTTCCTTTCAGCTACACCATTTTGTTGTGGAGTGTATGGAACAGTATGTTGCATTTGAATTCCATTTTCGGTGCAAAAGTTGATGAATGTGTTTTTAACATATTCTCCACCATTATCAGTTCTTAGCTTAAGAATTTGATGTCCAGATTGTTTTTCAACAAGGGCTTTGAAGGCCAAAAATGTGTTAAATACTTCGCTCTTGAGTTTTAAGAAGTATACCCAAGTGCGTCTGGAGAAATCATCAATGAAAGTTAAGAAATACTTGCAGCCAGAGAATGAAGCAACAGGAAGTGGACCACATAAATCACTGTGCACAAGCTGTAAAGAGGTTGAGGCATGCCAAGAGGCACGTTTTTCAAAACTGTCCCGATGATGTTTTCCGAGTACACATCCGGAACAAACACCATCTCTGCAAGATACCATAGGAAGACCTGTCACCATATTTCCTTTACATAGATGCTGAAGGGAGCGATAGTTTAAGTGACCAAATCGCTCATGCCAAAGTTTGCTCACTTCATCATTATGAGCAACAAATACTGAGGGAAGATTTGATGACCCAAAGTTGTGAAACTTATACAACCATGTGGAATCATCAGCAATACCAGTAGCTAGAATCTGTTTAGGATCTCTTAGATCCTTGATTACAACATCATGAGGTGAAAATTCAACAATTTTACCTTCACCTGAATGAGTTATCTGATATACAGATAGAGGGTTGCTGGATAAGGTTGGAACACATAATACATCATTAAACTGACCATTGTCTAGATGAACAGTTCCAGTCCCTACAACATTAAGAGATCTATCATTACCAACATATATTTTTTGGTGTTACAATCATGTAAAGAAGAAAACATGGCTTTGTTTTTGGCCATGTGATAAGAGGCTCCAGAATCAATGAGCCACTCATGAGAATGAGAAGAAGAAGATACATTTAATGCATAACCAGGCTGAGATGATTGACAACGACATGCAGAAAGTGCCATTCCTGAAGATGAAGTTGAAGTTGAAGTAGAAGAATGCTCCACATGGATGTTATGTTTCTTCATTGCGGCTTCCAAGGCTTCCATCTTCTTAAGGCATTTAGATTCTAAGTGGCCATCTCGATTACAAAAGTTACAATGTCTATCAGTCTTCTTCCATTTGTTTTTATTGGTCTTATCATTTTGCTGAAATGATCTTTCATTTTGAGACTGAGTTTGCTTAGGACCCTTGTTTGTTTTAGGACCATTCTTTTTAGGATATGACTTCTTAGGATTCTTTAAATTTGGTTGCTGCTGGGCGGCTAACGCTTTCTTGGAAGAGTTTCCAAGATTAAGAAGACCAAGGTGTAAGAGTTTTTCTTGTTCTCTTATTAAAGAATCACAAAAGGAGTCAAAGGAAGGGGCCTTGTAGTCTTTTCCTTGACAAATGAAAAATTCCCTTGTAGAATGGAAGGTTTAAACAAATACAGAGTAGGCTGGTCCCAACTTAGTAAGGATGGAATAAATAAGGTTACTATCTTCTTTCTTAACCTTAACACCTTCCAAGAGATATCTAAGGGTCTTGAATTTGGACAGGAAATCTTCAATGCAAGAAAAATTATTAGGATCCAATGTAAGCAACTCATTTTCAAGTTGATGGGCTCTAATTTCATTTTTAATCCCAAAAACTTTAGTAATTTGTTCCAATGCTTCATGAGGAGTATCAAGTTCTGCAATATGGAATCTAAGATCAGGAGAAATAGACATCCCTATCAAACCACGTGCTTGATCTTGTCTATTTTCCCATTTTGCAACCTTGTCTTCATTTTTTGGTTTCTTCTCTTGGCCCGTGACTATTCTGTAGAGACCTTTACTTTAAGTAAATCTTCCATGTAGGATATCCATTGGAAGTAGTTAGTGCTGTCAAGAATGACTTGGCATGGACTTTCCATTAAAAAAATTGAAGCTGAAGATGCTGAAAGTAAGTGTTCCAATGGATAGATCTCGAAAAATTAGGCTGTTTTAAAAAAACGGCTCTGAAAAAGGCTTCCGGATGAAGAAGTTATGGCTTTTTTGAAAAAAAATTGTTGAAGTTGCCGGCAAAGTGCGCGAATGTGCGGGAATGAAAAAAACGCCCCCACAAAATGGAGATTTGAACCCAAGACCTCTACTCTCTTAAAATAGCTTTGAA
>APFE030480095.1:128641-144026 GCA_000404065.3 Pinus taeda | reverse complement strand
TTAATTTCCCTATCATGATCAGCTCTCATGGTCATCATATTTTCCTCTAAGCCTGACAACTTGCTTCTCATAAAACTAATTTCTGTGTCACGATTAATCTTCATGGCTTCAATTTCCTTAGCATGTTGATTTTGCATGATTTCCATCTCCCTATTACGTTTTTCCAGGTGGGTGCATAAAGTTCTCACATCATTGGCGTAATCAGTTTGATTGGTCTCCATATTTTTTACCAGTAACATTAGTTCCTGTATAATTTGCTTTTGATCTTCCTTTTCATTGTCATTTGTCTGATCTGTAATGACACAAGTGGATGGCACATTTTGATATGAAGCATTGTCCTGGAATCTTTCACTGACAGCTGGACCTCTTTCATTCTGCTGCACAGTTTTAGGGGCACAAGGCAAGCTATCTGGATAACCATATCTGTCTTTAAAAGCATTGACAATATCTTGTAAAGAAGCGAAGGAACCTTCAGGACAATTATTAAACCAATTCAAAGCATCACCCTCTAAGGAAAAGACAAAAAGACGCATTTTGACATCTTCGTAATCGTACTGAGAGGGTCTACAATATATGATCATTATGCGAGTGAACAAACCTAGATGCCTTTTTACAGTGACTGCATCACCATTTGAGAATAAAGGTAATTTAGAGATGGCCACTTCCGGAATGTCATGGAGATCATCAAAATGGCATGGTTTAAACGAATAATCCATGATGAATAATAAGGGACCAAATTGATGATAGAACGAGATTTCTGCTCAAGAAAATTAACAAATGAAAGAGGTGGAGTCGCCACTTGAACAATGAATCTAATTCTAGGATCCAAAAAGCAACCAACAGGCAGATATGAGGGAGGCTTCTTGTCTGGGAAAAATAAGAAAATGGAGTCGCCACCCAAACAAGAAACGAGCTGGAAAGAAGCTGCTGATATGACGAAAGGTAATGCGATGAAAAGATCAAGAGATGCCAAAAATTTTGAAGCTGCCAGCTCAAATGAGAGATGAGAAAATGAGAAGATAAATGTCGATGAAACCCCAGGGACAGAAAAACTCTATCCCCGGCAATGGCGCCAAAAATGTTGTCGCGCAAATTGACACGACAACGCTCAGACCGGGGGCTGTCACTCTGATCCCCGATCCCTCCGTTTAAGCCTGTCTCCCGCGGCTAAGGGGGGTAGACCCTGTGCGATGATGAAGACCAACTGTCGACCAGTTGGTTGGGAGACACGAGACACGATAAGATAAACACTAGATAAATTCGATTTTAGCAGACCAGTGCCTTGATGATTGCTTAACAGTACACAACGATCATTTATCATTAAATAACTTTGAACAATGCAAGATATCCAGTAAAATCACAATGATCAAAACGACGTCCAGAAACTGAAGACCTCGAAAAGATAAATTGCTCAAAATCACCACAAGAATCAGATATCAATTTCGCGTCTCGCCTTGAAAGCTCAGATCTCAGCATGAAAGATAATAATTGAAAAAAAACCACTGAATACAACTGAAACCGGCAAAAAATTATTTTCCACGATGATTTGTTTTTTTTTTGTTTTTTGTTTTTTTTTTGTTTTTTTTAATTTTATTTAAAATGTTATATTTAAAACCCAAGCATTAAAATTAAAAAAATTAAAATGCACCTAAAACGTAACAAATGAAAACTAATTTAAAATCCTAAAAATTAATTATTTTTTTTTTTTTTTGATATATTACATATATATATATTATATATATTTGTTTTTATAACAGTTTAAATCTAAATCTAAACTATAACTAAATGCAAAGAAAAAGTAATGAAAACTAAACTATATCAACACATATATATATATACATAACCTAAAAATTAAAAATCTAAAATCTAAAATCGTAAAACCTTTTTTTTTTGTAAGTCTAAATAAATTTAAAACTAAAACAAAGCTAATCTAATGCACAAAAATTAAACGGAGCCTAACTAAAATCCTAAGTCAAAATTGTAAAACAACTAAAATAAAAAATTGAAAATCGAAATATGACTAAACCCCATCGATGAATAACCAAACTAACCCATACCTACGCTAACCCAACGAATACATAACTGAAGAAACGAGAGCGATTTATCTAACCTGCGAGGATCATAAAAAATCGATTGCGGCTTATCACGTCCCTACTGCGTCAATTGAATTTTCACTGTGCGACCATGGCGTTACCGCCTGAAACCTCGACTGGCATTTACCTTCGACTGAAAAAACGCTGGACCGGAGCTGATACGGCTTACCAAAATCGACCCTTTTCTTTGATATTTAACTGTTGTAGATGGCAGGGAGCTTGACGGCGGACGGAGAGGAGCTTCAGGCTGACGGGTGAACCCCTGATCCACTCAGCACGTTTCAACCCAGCCAGGTCGGGATCGATTCGTTTTCATATGCAGGTTGATCGATGCTTGACGGGCATGGAACTGATGGTATATGCATAGGGTGTGATACTCGATGGAAATGAATGGCACTACCCACGTCTTTCTGGAGTATACCACAGCAGAACCGGCTTTAAACTTTACGCACAGGCTTAAAAAATTTATTCCAACTATTGCTTTCTGTGGGTTTTGTAACAGACGGAGGCTGCATGTGCGTACAGGCTTGGGCAGCAAATAGAAAACGTAGTGGCAGGAGAGGATCTCGACTTTGAAAACAATAGCGTGAGAGGGAAACTCATCCATAAATCATTTACACATTCAAAATACTTTGAATCATTTCGATATTTGCAGGTTCGGATAGATTGTGAAGGCAAGGATGAGAGCTGAGGAAGAGGATGGCAACGTGAATTCAGGTGCGTGGAGTTGAAAGGCATATGGTGTCCTGGCTGCACGTGGGAGAAGGATAATGGCGGCAGAATAAGAACAAGGAATGACAACGTTTTATCTTCAGATCTGAAAACAAACGATATCTGAAACCCTTGCACAGCCAAAATAGTGCAGATAAACCTTGAAAATCCTCAAAAATCCTGCAACCTGGGATAGAAAAAAAACACCCAAAAATGATGTGCATAAAACAAAAATTAAAACCCTAGATCAGCTAATTTAATTTACAGATTTGGCCCCTTAACAGCCAGATTCATCAATAAGCACAGGAAATATTTTAAAGAGATAAAGATTTTCAGATTTTCACTGTGAAGAACTTCAGAAAAATCTCTCATGTAAATTAAAAATAAACCGAATGATAGACCCAGGATCAAATCCAATTGGGCTCAGCGAAAATGCTTGTGGGAGTTCAGCCAAGAACTTCCCCGAACGCCCACAAAATCCCTTCAGAAGATATTTTCTGCACAGCTCAAAACAACCATCAGTAAAGAGGGCAAAAATGCTGCTAGACCTCAGGAAGTAATGGAGATACTTGCCATTACTTCAGAAACCCTAATAGCACCCAAACCCTAGCAAGTGAACAAGATACCTGTGCTCACAATACTCTACAAAAAGCTATTATTAACGGCTGAAAATAATATATGCAGAAAATTAAACAATCTCACAGCATTCAAGAGAGTAACACCAGGAAGATATGGACCCCAAAGTCTTCTTTATTAATCAGAAACAGATTTACAAGAGAGCTTCTTCAGTTCTAGACTCACAGATCCGATGATCTGAAATGACCTCCTAAAACCCTATATAAAGGAAATGATTCCAACGGCTAGTTCGAGTGATCCATGTTGAAATAATCTCGACCGTTGATGAGGATCAAGACATCTCTTGATCTCATCTGTCGATTTAAAATATTATTATTTATATTTTTTTTAAATTATTTTATTTAAACTTTTATTATTTTATTATTTATTATTTTTTTTTTTATTATTATTTTTATTATTAATTATTATTATTTTATTTTTTTTTTTTATTTATTTTTTAATTTCTTAATTCATTTTAAAATGGATCAACGAACTAAGCCTTTGGAAACATCACCTAGGACCTAGGACTTAGGACTCATGAGGGGATTTAAAACATTTTTCGCCCCTCAGGACACATTACATCATGACTTTAACAATTTACATCTCAAGGGGAAAAACCCCTTTAACATAGACCCTCACAAATCACCCAGTTCTGCGACACAACTATAATCTAGCAGATCAATACACTAGGATTCTCCCAAAATTCAAATGACAAAATCTCTCCCGGCTTTGGGGTCAGGTTTGAAGGAAAACTCTGCCGATCCATGGATCGGTGAGACGAAAAACCTTCCGGGACATAGATTATCATAGGAAAGTTAGGTCCACCTAGGCAATATACAACACGACTCACATCTGCTAGGATTATTTACAATTAATACATGCAGACTGGGTTTACAATTAGATTGATCAAGTTGCTGATGACTGCAGGATGGCACGGACACGCTGATCAAGTGCTGCCCCTTTTTGCGAAAAAAGAGGGTGTACTGCATGGGTAGTTGACCGGTAGAGGTCAACAGGAATGAAATGTGTGAAGAAAGTAAGGAAGAGATCATGGGATATGCAACCATGAAAAAGGGCAATTAACATCCAAAGACCAAGAGATCTGACTAGGATATCTCCATGAAAGATATGTAGACTTTGATTAAGTCTGAAAAAGAAAGAGACCCTTGACAATATATATCTTAGGGAGATGTGTCGACATGTATGCAGGATGCCGATGCAATCTAGAAGATGTCATGATGAAAGACCATCACAAGGTAATTTTTTATTTCATTTCTTATTTTTGAACAAATATTTGGATGGACTTATGCAGGGTTGCCGAGAGAAGATCTATGGATATGTTCCACCACCAATGCCCATGTAATAGGATGAAAGATCCTTAAGTAAACATGGCATTAAGAAGGCAGCATGGCATAAAGGAAGACCAGATATGAACTAATGGATCACTTTCCAATGATAACATGACTGAAAGTGATGGATGGTCTGTGCCCTACAATGAAGTCCCAAAACATGAAGACTCCTGAATAATGAAAACAAGTTCATGACATTGTGAGGAGGAGTTCTTCAAGCAGCTGGTTGTCCCATCATCTCCATCTGAGGAGCTGTTGTAGGTCCCTAATTAAGAAGGATCCTAGAAACAAGTTTCTTAGTTGGTAGAAACTTGGAAGCAAAATTCCTAAGCCAAGAGGGAGCTTAGGTACATTCCTTTATTGGAATAGGTATGTCCTCCCTAATTAATAGGGAGAGTTAGACACATCATTCTTGTCTTCACTTAGGAAGACAGAATGGACGATTGGGTAAACATCTGGCATCTGATACTCTTTGAGGATGAGTTAGGGCATCCAAAATAAGAGTAATCGTAGAGGACTGCTATTCTTTGAGGATTAGGAATCCAAGATAAGGATAGTCTTGGTGGAACACACCCTGAGAACCCAGGTGGGGATGAGGTTGTCTATACATCATTAGTCTTGCCAGCATTGAGCTCAGATTTTATGGAGAGATAGAGTTGTTAGTCAAGGCCTTGCTATGTAATGATGTTGTTTGATATGATGCTATACAGATGGGTTACCAATCCAACTCTTCTTATGAGAATTCTTCAAATTGATCATGACCAAGTACCATTATGAATACTTCCCTTGTTAAGAGGGAGTGTTGAAAAGTGTAACTAGGTTCAGTCTTCATAATGACATGTGTAAATTGTGATTTTATGTAATTGATTAAAAGAAGAAAATAATTTTGTTTATGTAGTATTTGAATCATGGGTTTCATGATCAAGGACTTTTATTTTAGTTAAGGTTTCCATTGTGAACCTTTAGGTTTTGTAATCTAGTCATAAAAGTCAAAGAGAGTCAATGTCATGTATGAAGGACCCTTCTTAGGCATGTTATATTTGTATATGAGTCAATGAAAATGTCAAATTGCCCTCCAAGATCAAGCTCAAGCATCTACTTCAAGCCGGCCTTGAATGAAATAATGAATTTGCTCCAACAATCATGTTGACTCACCCATTGCTAAATTCGGCTTATTGAGTCTCCAACAACTATAAATAGGACAACTCGGCCTCATTTCAGAGCAAGAACTTCGGTCAAGATCAAGTCTGAAATAAGAAGTGCAACGATCACTTGGGAAGGAGCCTAATCATCAACGAAGAGAGAAAGAAGGAGAGCAAAGTCTTTGGCATCATTTTGGATCTGTTTTTGGGTTACGTTGATCTCACACGTGCGAAGAAAGGGATTGTCTCTATTGCAGAAGAGGCTGAAGTATTGCAGTCTCATTGGAAGGTCAAGGCAAGGAGGAAGAAAAGGTGTATATCAAGCCTAGTTGTCAAGGAAGTTGCCCCCACCTATAGCGAAGGGAATCAAGGCTTTAAAGTTGATAGTTTACACATGCTAGGGTCTCTGAAGGAAGACGAGAAGTTGCACGTCTGAAGAAGAGAAAAAGAAGGTTGAGATCTGATGTATAGCTAAGGTACAAAGGTAGGTAAACAGTTGGACCAAGTGTTGTCTTGGGCAAAAAAGAGAAGCAGTGAAAGAAAACTTGAGTCATGGTCTTGGAGTGGCAAATAGGTCAAGGGTCTTGGTCTTGGTGTTCGCCAATTGAAGTCTCTATAAGAAGAAGAATTTGTTCGGGTTTTTCCTCTGAAGTGGGAGAAGTTTTGGCCCTGGCTGATAGCTTATATTATGTGTCTCTTGTATCTTTATGGTTTATGCATTGGTCGCTGTTTGATGAAGAATAACACTATAATAACATAAGTAAAAGAAGATCCTAATCTAACAAGTAAAAAACATTAACAAGCAGTTATCAATAGAAGAGAAATCACTTAATCTCAAATGCCCTAGATTGCTCAACATGAAGGTACCTCTACATAATGTACCTTCCCACTTCCCATGCAGTTGTGATCCAGTTCCCATGGCTTCTTGCAGTTGAAGCAACTTTCTTTCTCCTCAGCTCCTTCCGGATCTCATCATCCATCCCGTTTTTCCTAGACCACTCCTTTTGTAGAGTCTTCTTATCCTTGTTCTTTTGAGGAAAGAAGGATTTGGAAGGGACTTTACTCTTGGGAATTGTGTGCTCCATTTCCCTTGTTCTAATGATAACATCTTGTAAGGAACCTAGTTTGAATGCCTTGACCCAACCACGTAGGGGATCATACAACTCCTCAACAAATAGCATGAATGATCTGTGTTTTGATACATCGGTCACCATGACTACTAATCTCTGAAACTCAAAAATGTAAGCATTAGGGGTACCGGTTTGTCTGAGTTGTGCAAGTTCTCTTAAATGCATCTTAGGGTTCTTGTTATCAAAAGTATCAATCAACCTCTATGTGAACTCCAAATAAGAGGGGATGCTAGAATGCCCCAGTGTAATTATCCCATGGTACCACCACTCATGATCTTCTCCTTCCAAATGTAGTGTTGCAAACTTAATGGCTTCAATCTATGTCATAAGGTTGACTTGGAGGTAAGTGTCCAATTTTTGTATCCATGCCTTGACAGTGTAACTAGATGATCCATCAAATAAGGGAATGGATAACTTCCCCAATTTCCTTGGGAGTTCATAATTTTGGGGACCCCTGTTGAATTGTCTAGGCCTATTCTTGTATTTGATAGTGAAAAAATCTTTCAAGGACATGGCTACATGAAATTCCTCCCCTAGCGCATAATACTCCCTTATATAGTCAAAAAAACTTTTGTCTAGTCCTTGTTGCCCTTGGTTTTCTACTGGCAGTTCTTCTAACAATTTCAGTAATAAGGACCTAGGTGATACTTGATGTTTGAGAAATTTTTTGAGTTGGAATATGGGTGTGGCTTTTCTCAATTTTCCCATTATGACCGTTAGATCCTCTTGCACCAATGATGTTGGCATTATGTAGGCTCCCTTGAATGTTTTCCATGGATTAGTAATACCTTGTGCCAACTCTTGTTGCCCTTTCACTAAGTTGTGCACCAAATCTTGTTGCGTCTTTACCCCTTTACCAAGTCATTTAAGGCACTCTTGATGCTTCCCAATTGTTGCTCATTATTGGCACCCATTTCTTCCTATCCTTTTGATTTTGAAAGACATAGGTCTTTTCCCTTTTTCTGTATCATGTAGTATGCTCTATCCTCCGGTTTCATCAAAGTAGCATGGACTCATAGGCTGGCAGGAAAACTAACTTTGAAACCATTGTAATATCCCCCTATTACAAAACTTTTAAATAATCTTCCTAGTGTTTTTACAAACACTTTGCCAAAAATTTATTTATTAAATTTTTGCATGCGAGTAATGAGAGACATTGCACAATAAAACTAAGAGACCACTACTAATTAATTTTTTACATAGCACGTTTACTTAGATGGACACCAACCGTTCCAGCGAAATTCTATTGAGCCAAATCAAGCATTTACAATGTACATGCAAAAATAATTTATTTATGTAACCTTGAAACATGCTCCAGCAATTAGCATGATCTGAGATGAAGAATATGGCCTCCAAGAAAGTCAATGCATCCTCCTTAGTGGAATTTTGTCCTCCAAAATAATTCGTCCTACCTAGTGAATTCAACCCTTCAAAGTCCAAAGAGAAATAGGCCTCTATAGAATGAATTCGGCTTCTGAAATTTAGCCTCTACAAATTAATTTGGCCTCTAATTGAACTCGGTTTCTCAAACTGAATTTGAGCTCCACAAATAGACTCAACTTCTACAATAAAATTGACTCTCACAAATTGGTTGGCCTCCTAGAGATTAACTTGGCCTTCTTAATTTCTTTGCAACACCTGAAACAATTCAGCTTACATAAGAACAATCAGCCCACTGGCTAAATTCGGCTTCAACAAAATAATTCAGTCTCCACATGTAAGAGTCGAGAACAGATGCAAAGAAAACAGTAAGGGATTTATCACGAACCTGTAAACAATTTTTTAAAATTTGACAAAAGCAATTAACAGAACCGCTGAGGTACTTACCTGTGCTGCTGCGGTTGAATAAGCTATGTCCCTGCCGTTGAAGATGCCTCCAGCTGCGCTGCTACAGTTACCAAATGACCGAATCCACCCAGCCAAACTGAGCAGAACCTGGCTGCTCTATCCAGCAAGCTTCTTAACAGAAGCCGACTGTTCCCCCGTGCCCAGAACCTCAGAACAATTCAAGTTCTTCCTGTGGGTAATTTCCTCGGATGATGTTCCTCCTCCTTCAGATTTTCTTCCCCTGTTCTTTCCCTTCCTTCCGTCCCCCATCCGTAACCTTCTGCTTAGTGGTTTTATCAGGTTTATTGGCGATGGCCGCCCTTCCATCAGCAGCCCACTGCTTAATCTGCGGGTGACACCTTCCATGTCCCGCCTCCTCTATCACTGGTATGGTCACGTATATAAGTATTTCAAATTTAATTAAGGATATCACTTTATGATTTATTAAAATATTATTAATATTATAACTTATATTAATTCTTATATATGCTATTATATATATATATATATATATATATTATATATATATATTAAATCATTTTATTAATTAATATAATTTATTTTTATTAAGAGATAGGTCGTTACATACACTCCCCCTTTAGAAAGCTTCATCCCGAAGTTAGGGTCTTATCTTATTTGATTACTTATGATAGCAATTAGTACATTCTTCTTAGGATTGTAAACTGAGGTTTAAAATTCTTATTTTAGTATAAGGAGACTATAAAATTAGTGTTTCAGGTTTATGATTTTAATGGTCATGCCTTGCCCTATCCAGGTTCCCAAGCTATTCTAAAATCATCCTATCCTTCTTAATCTCTTCTGCTCCCATCCTATCCGTCCTCTACTGGAGTATGCCATGGCGTCAGTTTTGCTGAGCTAACCATTCATAAACTCTAAGGTGACAACATCGGTTATACCACCCTGATTCCCAGTAGGCATCCGGCAATCATCATCACACGTCTAGAGGAGCGTGATTCGCACAATCCTCCCATGACTCTACGGTTCGGAGAATAAACGATGGGCAACACCTCCACCCCTCCTAGTAGAATTAGGGTTAATACCTTATCATAGAATCTCTTTGAGCTTTAATTGTTCTGAGGTTCTGCCATCACGTGGTCATTCTAATAACTGTTTATTATCTGCAATCATACACTTATCCATGCATTTGTAAAATGTGCATTAGCATATTCAAAATAACTCATGTATAATTCACATATGTCAACTACAGTATAACATATTTTGCCATATTCTATGCATGTCATTGACTTTCATTTAAAATGTAATTATTCCTTGATTTCTATTCCATTGATGATATTGACATATATAAATAAAACAGATTTATAATATCTTAATTCCTATTAGAAGTAAAATCATTTAACTGTCTTAAACTTTACTTTGACAACTATAATTTAGTAAGATCAACAACATTTATCGTTTTAGTATCCATGTACCAGCAGAATTTAAACATATATTATGTCACAAAATTTCACGTTTATATATAATCATTCAAAATGGTTCTAAGTCTCTGATTTGCAGTGAAGTAAATATATACTAAACATAGTTTAAAATTCTTCAAAATTGACATAGATTAGGGTATCTTTGACATATGTCCTCTGTATCTTCCCAAGTAGCTGATCCAGGACTATACTTGTCCCATTGGACCTTAACTTGGTCCACCAGGCGATTCCTGAGCTGCCGAACCCTACGTTCCAGTATACATAATGGTTCAATTGATACGACTCCCTCATCTGATACCTGCAATTCCTTCCATTGAAGGTTATGAGATTGATCAGCTATATAATGTCTTAATACAGATACATGAAATACATTATGAATTCTATGCAGGTGAGGTGGCAGGGCAAGATGATAGGCAACAGGTCCAACTCTTTCCACTACTTAAATGGTTCAATAAATCGGGGTGACAACTTTGTCCCTTTTCCGAATCGAATAGTACTTTTATTTGGTTTGATGCGGATGAAAACTTAATCCCCTACTTCATACTTCCTATTAGTTCTATGAGCATTAGCGTAACTCTTTTTTCTATCCTGTGCTTCCTTTAATCGTTGTCTAATTTGTTTTACCTGCTCCTCCATTTCATGGATTAATTCTGGTCCTATTATCACTCGATCTTCTAACCTGTCCCAACTTAACGGTGTTCTGCAAGGTCTGCCGTATAATGCTTCAAATGGAGGCATTCCAATCGAACTGTGGTAACTGTTATTATATGCGAATTCGACTAAATGTAAATACTTTTCCCAGTGTGATTGCTGATCCATAACATACATTCTCAACATGTTTTCAAGTACTTGATTTACTCTTTCTGTTTGCCCATCAGTCTCAGGATGGTAAGCAGTGCTTAAATTTAGTTGAGTTCCTAAGGTTGACTGCATGCAAGTCCAGAATCTAGAAGTGAATTGCGAATCTCTATCGGATATAATCTTCTTAGGTACTCCATGAAATCTGATAACTTCATTTATGAATACTCGAGCTACGTCAGCAACATCGTAAGTATCTCTTACGGGAATGAAATGGGCGCTTTTTGTTAATTTATTCACTACTACCAAAATGGCATTGTGTCTTTGAGAAGTAAGAGGTAGTCCAGTGATAAAATCCATAGAAATGATCTCCCATTTAGACATAGGATTGTCGTGAGGTTGTAAGAGACCCACTGGGTGACAATGATCTGCTTTTACTTGCTGAAATTCCAAACATTTTGCAACAAATTGACCGATATCACGTTTCATGCCTGACCAGAAGAAGAGTTTCTTGGTATCCGCATACATTTTCCCTACTCCAAGATGTGCACAATATACTGCTCTGTGGACTTCCCTAAGGATAGTGTCTCGAAGATCCTTATTATCAAGAATATACATCCTTCCTTGGAATCATAAGATTCCATCGTTTTCTAATCCATATCCCTCAAATTTAGATTCTTTTGGCTTTTTACCATCAAGGCTAGATTTCACTTTTAAATACCAGCTATCTTTTATGAGATGTTCCAGTACTCGTTGTCTTAAGTCTACTTTAATGGGTATGAGAAAAAATATCCGAGGTCTTCTGCTTAAAGCATCTGCTATCACATTTTCTTTTCCCTTAATGTATGATATTCCGAAGTCATATTCACTTAGGAATTCACTGCATCGCCTTTTTCTGGCATTTAAGTCTCTTAGGGTGAACAAATATTGTAGACTTTGATGGTCGCTTTTAAGTGTAAAATTTCGTCCCACTAGATAGTGTCTCCAAATCTTTAAAGCTAGCACTACAACGGATAATTCTAAATTGTGAGTAGCATAGAGTTCTTCATGAGGTTTTAACTTCTAGGAAGCATATGCTATCACTCCTCTATCCTGCATCAACACTGCACCCAGCCCTTGTTTGGATGCATCAGTACATACCGTAAAATCTTTGTCCATATCTGGGACTCTTAGGATTGGTGCATTGGTGAGTAGTCTTTTGAGTTCAGAGAATGCTTTATTACATTCCTCAGTCCATTCATACTTAACACCTTTACGTTAAAGGGTTGTAATCAGCGTTGCGATTTTGGAGAATCCCTCCACAAATCTTCGGTAGTAATTGGCTAAACCCATAAAGCTTCATATCTCATGTGCATTTTTCGGTATTGGCCATTCCATGATCGCTTTTACCTTCTTAGGATCTACTGAAATCCCTTCACCTAATATGATATGACCTAAATAATGAATCTTTTCCTAAAAGAATGAACATTTGGATAGTTTTCCATACAACTGACATTCTCTAAGGCAGGACAATACTATTTGTAAGTGATCTTCATGTTCTTTCTTATTCATGGAATAGATGAGAGTATCATCTAAAAAGACTTGTACAAATTGATCAAGGTATTCACGGAAAACACTGTTCATAAGATTCATGAATACTGCTGGTGCATTTGTTAATCCAAATGGTACCACAGTAAATTCATAATGTCCAAAACGTGTCCAGAATGCAGTTTTAGAAATATCATTTTCAGAAATCCTTAGTTGATGATAGCCTGATCGAAGGTCAATTTTTGAAAAGACAGCAACTCCTTTCATTTGATCGAAAAGATCATTGATTCGAGGCATGGGATATTTATTCTTTACTGTAGCTCGATTCAAGTCTCGATAATCTATGCATAATCTTAAAGATCCATCTTTCTTCTTCACAAAAATTAAAGGAGCGCCCCAAGGTGATATACAGGGCCGAATATGCCCTATATCTAGTAGTTCCTTCAATTGAATTTGCAATTCTTGAAGTTCTGGGGCTGTCATTCTATAAGGCGTTTTAGAGATCGGTTGGGTATCAGGTTTTAATTCAATAGTGAGATTCAACTCTCTTACAGGAGGTAATCCTGGTAGTTCTTTTGGAAATACATCCGGAAATTCGGCTAACACCGGATATTGTCCTAAGGATGGTCCTTTATCTTCGCTTACTTCTTGAATTACATAAGCCTGACAACCTTTCCTTAAACAACGCTTCATTTTCATTGCTGATATGTAGCGTAAAGATACCTTTCTCTTGATTCCTTGAATTTGGATTGCTTCTCCTTCATCATTTATACCTAGAATTATTTTCCCATAATAGTCTACCCAAGTTTGATGAGCTTCTAGTCAATCCATACCTATGATAAGATCATAAGTTCCCAAGGCTATGACATAAACTTTCAGTTTAGTCGTACAGACGCCTAGGTCAATTTTGCATTGATCCACACTTAAGCCCACGGATTGGAGTTCTCCTGAGGCCATTTCTACCTGTTTGAAATCATTTTGTCTGCGAGCTACCAACCCACATTTGTTTAATGCATATGACGAAATGAAGCTATCTGTGGCACCAGTATCAAATAAGATTTTGAGTTTTATACCATTGATAATACCTGAAGATTCCACTACAGTGGATTGATGCGTTGCTTGGTCGTTGCTGACTACTGCATGAATTCTATGATTACCTTGATTGTTTGATATTGGTTCCTTTCCAGTCCTATGCAATATATTTGACGAAGCTTCTGGACAATCACGTTGAAAATGCGGTCCCCCACATCCCCAACAATTAAGCTGCGTTGATCCTCTTGAATCAGGACGTGAATTTCTAGAGAAAGAGCTTCGTCCTCTCATGTTGATTCTTCTCAAATTTCTTCCTCTACTGGCAATCCCTCGAGATGTCCATGGATTGGTGTTTGATGATTCCGCGGCTATAGTGTTTACTGCCATGGGAGCTCTTGTTCCTATATTTCTTGGGGTAAACCTGTTACCTTAAGGTGGCCTCGAGCTACCTCCTCTGAAGAAGTTTCGAGGAGTCTTTCCTAGAAATCCTTATTGTAAAGGTTCTGCTGGCCCTATATCCTTTTTGATTCCAAGGTGCTCTTCTGCATAACAACCACATTCAACCACCTCAGCTACTGATGATGGTTTCCACATGCTTACCAAGGCTCTGATGTGAGGATTTAACCCAAATATGAAGCGTTCAGCTTGACGTTCATCAAAATGTAAGTAGTGAATGTATTTTACAAGCTCCATAAACCTTATCTCGTCCTCTTCCACTGTTTTATTACCCTGTACTAAGGTATGGAAGGCCCTGGCTTGCTATTGTTGAAAGTATGGAGATAAATACTTTGCGTGGAATCTTTCCTCAAATAGTTCCCAAGGGACATTATCCGATGTAAGGTGCAGCTACTTTTCCAAATTTCCCCACCAAATCAAGGCACTTTCCTTTAATTGAAATACAACAATTTTTGTTTTTGCCGAAGAAGAATATTCTCTTAATCGAAAGCATCTGTTCATTCCTTCTAACCATGCCTCAGTGCGTTCACCTGCTCGACCTCCTGAAAATTCTGGGAGTTTAATTTTCTGAAGCTCCCTAGAAATATCTTCATTTGTTCTTTTGTGCTCAAAATTCTTTGGTTCCGCTGAACTGGTAGCTAAAGGTTGAAATTCTTCTTTGGTCTTAGCCTTAGTTGATTCTTTTAATGTCTCCAATAAGGCTTCCAATGAGTTCATTATCACGGTCAACTCTGGTGTTGGAGCGATTGATGTTGACAATGGTCTTGGTGGTGACGATGGTGATGATGGTGGCGATGGGGATGATAATGGCGACGGTGGCGGCATTAATGACAGTGATGCTGCCCGATCACATCGTCATCGCTCATATGTCTTTACCATTGTAGTGTTTCCTGTGTACATACTAAAATTCTATAAAAAATTGAGGTAGACAATCGAATTTGACATATAATTTTCTTTTGCAATTTCACATTCATAAATGGGTAAAGTTTTTGCTATTTTTATCTGCTAGGCAGATCTTACTAGTACCGAGGTCAAGGAGGGTGGTCTCGTGACCTCCTTGTCCTAATGCAGGGTATTCTATCCTAATATGAAATAATGCAGAAGGGTATGGCTATTAACGCCTAGAGTAGATCATCCAAAATGACTAAGTAACATTCGCAAAATTAAATATTTTAAATATTAATTATCTCATTATAATGAACAACATCAACATCAATTACTTAAATGTACACTATTGGAATATCAATT
>APFE030480095.1:0-121098 GCA_000404065.3 Pinus taeda | reverse complement strand
ATATAATTTTTTTATTTTTATATAAATTTAATTAATGCTTAATTAACATTTATAAATGATATATAAGTTTGAAATTATTTATTGTATGTAAAAATTATATATTTAAAAATTAGCGTATGTTTGTTTTCTTTTTTGTTTTGTAATATGTAACTTTAAATTTTAAAAATCTTAAAATGTTTTATATTTGCATGTGCTTGCCATTTCCTTGACGTTTCTGGATCCTGGTTTTTCAAAAAACTGGCGGATCCGTATCCGAATCCGGATCTGGATCCGAATCCGGATCCGAATCCTGGTAACTTAGCCTAGGAGAGTGGTTCCAAACTCTTTGAACTAGGGCTCTGCTTTAATTTGCACAAAAGCATGGCAGCATTGATGGTTGTACAGCAGAATTGTTGTCTGTACAGAATGCTATTGATAACTCCAGCAACGTAGTGCACAAGTACAGAACTGCTGATTTTGGCTATATGGATTGACAGATTGAAGAATTTACTTACAAGATTTGGCCAGATATCTCACAAAACATGAGATCATGAAGAGAAATTAGAACTTTTACAATTAAATAAAGCTAGTCTAATAGGATCTCTTAAACAGACTATAGCCATGTACATAAAAGCTCAAATATCCATGTTACCATTTGCCGCCTATCTGTTTTTGGGTGTCCAAGTCAAGTCAGATGATCCAGACGGATTTCCAGGTTTGACCCATAAACTGGTGTGATTATCTCTCATTTTCAACCTGAGTCATGAAATTTCCTCTGCGTTTTCATGGATTTAGAATGCTGTTGAGCAAGTGAAGTCTACTACTAACAGACTGCCATTAAAATCAGGAAGAAGTGAAACTCTATGCAAACATTGTGTTAAATTATGATATGTTCTATGCTTAGAGCAATTTACTTCAATTCTATTTATTAGCCCAATGTCAATTCTCAATATAGCAATCACATTAACATACAAGTAAAATGCTGATAGAACATAAATGAAATCGACAGAAGACAAGCCAAGACAAGAGACACAAGATGTGGCGGCTAGCCAGGAACAAACCCTAATACGGGGAATCCCTTTGATCAATTCTTCTATATTCTTCAATAATTCAGCAGAGAGACAGAGAGAGATAGTACAATATCACAAATCTGTGATTTACAAGAGGAGCAGTGTAATTCAAATCAGCAAGGTCAAAGCTGGTCAAACAGCTCACCAATGACCTTAAGATATCCTAGGAGAACTCGGCCTTCAATAGCAAGTATGTGCAGCCCAAAACAGTCAAAGTATGATGGTCAAGTCAGCAATGAATGCTACAGCAAACTGCAGCCAGCCCTAACCAGTCAACGCTGTCCCAAATCAGCTCTCCAAAAGTCAACGCAGGTTGTCCAGCACTTCCTTTAGCCTAGGAGAGGCTGCCCATACAAAGCCGCAGTTAAAGGAGGTAGTATGCTGGTCAACGCAGGCCTAAACTACTTGCTGCACCTTCCTGTGTCCTCCTCTGCCCTAGCTGCGTCCTCCTCCAATGCTGCCCTAGAGATCTGCGTCCTCCTTCAATGCTGCCCAAGAGATCTGCGTCCTTCTTCCTTCGTATACCCAAGAGACAAGGAAGAGATGAGAGGTCATGATCATGAGAGTGAGTGAAATGAGACACAATGTCTCCTTGTTTTATATGCAACGTTGAGGTTAGCTGGGGGTGTGCAACATAACTTAACTTGCTGGCCGAACTTGACAAATTGTCAAGAAATACAAATAAATCCATATCTCCATGAATACAAGTCAGAATCGGATGATCATTAGATCAATCCTACACCTCTCGACAAGAGGAATATAAGAAAAATATCAGCGGCCATAAATAAGATGACCTACATGGAGTTTGGCCCTAGTTTCCAATTTTAACACTCCCTCTCAACTAGGGAGAACTCCATTTGCTAATCCATCGCTGTCTGTTGGTACTATTTGTTCCATCAAATGCATTGCCCTGCATTGCTCGGCTCTGCTTTGCTGAATTATGAAGAAGAAGAAATGATCGAGAATGTATCATACCATCCTCTACTGACCCGAAGTCAGTCCTAGATAAAAGAGAGTGTCCAATAGCACTCTTACTAACCCGAAGTCAGTCCCAATGAAGAGAGTGTGTCATACCACTGTTACTGATCCCAGATCAGTTCCAAAAGAGAGAGTTATATCACTCTTATTGACCCGAAGTCAGTTCCAATTGATCCCAGATCAATTTCATCCTAGAATAGGGAGTACGGTAGATACACGATACGTCCATCGGTACTACTATGGTCCCTATCCTCATTTCCCTACTTATTGGCCAGATGAGAGTTACTTCCCATGAGTCCCAAACTGCATGGGTAGGATGTGTCGGCAGGAGAAGGATGAACCACTCATCCTGCCTACATGTCGCCATGAGGTATCACAAGGGAAGGTTGAACCATTCACCCTGTACACAGCGCACCACTAGGGGAGGGTGAGTCACCCTATGGTCGCTCGTCGCTCCAAGAAGTACCCCAAGCCCCCCGGAGCTCCCAGAGCTCAATGTATGCATCATATAGGACCCTCATAAGAGGGTCCCTGAATGACTCCTAGTCGTTCTCAGAAAGTCAAGAATTTCACCTTTCCTAGGGGCTTCGTCAAAATGTCGGCGACCTGCTCATCAGTCCCAATATGATGGAGCCTTATTGCTCCTCGTTGTACCATATCCCAGATAAAGTGGTACTTGATATCGATGTGCTTGGAGTGATCATGAAATACAGGATTCTTGGATAAACGAATCCCACTCTGGCTGTTGCAGAGGATCACGATAGTATCTAATGTATGTCCAAACAACCGACTGAAGAGCTCCTCAACCTGAAAACCGCACAGGAGGCGATACTCGCAACAATGTACTCTGCCTCAGCGGTGCTCAAAGCCACCGACTTCTGATTCCTGCTCATCCATGAGATCGAGGCAGAACCCAAAGAGAAACAACACCCGAAAGTGCTCTTTCGGTCCACCACACTGCATGCCCAATCAACATCGGAATATCCATGTAGCCTCACATCTCCGACAATGTATCTCAACCCATAAGTGATTGTGCCCCGAAAATATCTCATAAGATTCCTGGCACCAATCTAATGTGAGTGATGAGGCTCAACCATATATTGGCTCAATGTGTTGAATGCAAAACATATATCTGGACAGGAGTTCACCAAGAACATCAATGCTCCTATGAGTTGACGATACTCTGAAGCATTTCCCAAAGCAGGTCCAGCAGCACTACTGCATAACTTCTTGAAGTTAAGCTCCATCAAGGTAGTCACCGGCTTGCATTCCACCATACCAAATCTCTCCAAAATCTTCACCACGTATTTTCCTTGAGATAGGAAAATTTCTCCTGGCTTTTGCCAGACTTCCAGCCTTAGGAAATAGTGCATCAGTCCTAGGTCCTTCATCTCAAATTCGGAAGCCAACTCCCTCTTACATTTGTGAATGAGAGGGTCTGCACATGTCAGAAAGAGGTCATCAACATACAACACTAGTATAAGAGGCTTATCATCCAAAACCTTAAAGTAAAGGTTTGGATCGGCTTCACTCCTAGTGAATCCCAGCTTCATCAAGTAGCTATCGATCCTCTCATACCAAGCTCGGGGTGCTTGCTTCAGCCCATAGAGGGCTTTCTTCAACTTGCATATGTGAGATTCCTGATTCTGAATCTCAAACCCCTTAGGTTGTTCCACATACACTTCCTCTTTAATCGAACCATGCAAGAACGCGGTCTTGACATCTATCTGATGAAGGTTCCATCCTTGCGAAGCAACAAGGGCTATGATCAAGCGGATGGTGGTGTATCAGGAAACATGTGCAAATATCTCGTCATAATCTACACCTTCCTTTTCAGAGAAGCCTTGAGCAACAAAGCGAGCCTTATATTTCTCAGCACTCCCATTGGCTCCATGCTTTATTTTGTAAATCCACTTCGATGTGACAACTGTTTTGTCCTAGGGTTTGGGGACCACATCCCAGACGACATTCTTCATGATGGACTCGTATTCCTCATTCATAGCATCCTTCCATACTTGATGCTTCACGGCTTCTTCGAATGATGAAGGCTCATTTTGAATGATGGTGCTTATAATGGTCAAGTATCCCTGATACTTGGTCGGCTTCTTACTTTCACGGAAAGTCCCTTTGGGTGCAATATGTCCTTCTACATCATCAAGTGTCCCCCTAAGCCATGAGGGCCTCTTCCTAGAAGAGGAAGGCTCTTGTGGAGGGGGATCAATGGGATCCATAGGTTCTTCCACATCGGGCATCGTCTCATCTTCCTTCTCATCTGGGTTCCTGGTGTCAGCGTCTTTATCTTTCCTTAGAATAGGAAGATTGTCAACCTTGCTAAGAGCCATATCTTCGTCAAAGGTGACATCATGACTTATCTCGACTTCCCTTTGACCAGCCACATAGATTCTATAGCCCTTAGAATTTTCGCTATAGCCCATGAAGATTCCCTTCTTTCCAGATGCACCCAATTTGCTCCTTTTCTCTTTCGGCACATGAAAATATACGAGACTTCCAAAAATTCTAAAATGAGAGACATCGGGTTTCTTACCAGTGAACATTTCTTTAGGAGTCTTGGAGTCCAATGCTTGATTAGGGCATCGATTTTGAACATATACGATAGTTTTCGCAGCTTCGGCCCATAAAAACTTCGGAAGCCTTTGATTATGGAGCATGGCACAAACCGCTTCCACAGTCATACAATTCTTCCTTTCCGCCACACCATTCTGCTTAAGAATGTATGGTGTTGTGGTCTCCCTCTTAATGCCAACTTCTTTGCAAAAGTCATGAAACTCATTGGATTCATACTCGGTCCCATTATCAATCCTTAAAATCTTGATCTTCTTCTCAGTTTGATTCTCGATCAAGGCTTTGAAGTGACGAAACCAGGAGAACACTTCATCCTTCTTTTTCAAGAAGTATATCCAAGTCTTGCGAGACTAGTCATCTATAAAAGTGAGATAATATAGATATCCTCCTAAAGAGTTCACGGCATCATACCAGATATTTCGGAGTGAACCAATTGCAAAATGTCGGAGGTCTTGCTATAACTTGAGGTGAATGGTCCCCTTTTGAGCTTTCCTTCCGCACGTCCCAGACATACACCTTCATGCTCTATTTTGAACTTGGGCATCCTTGTCACCATTTGTCTCACATCGGGTAGAGCCTTATAATGAAGGTGGGCAAACCTGCGGTGCCATAGTTCAAACTGTAGAGTTGTGTTGCAATACATGACTCCCTACGGACTTCCTCCAACTTGATATAACGAGTCAACCCGAAACCCAAGAGTGAAAGCATCTTTAAAATTCTTTTTCCATACACATACCTTGCCATCGATGAAGGCCACCTTGTAGCCTTTGTCTTCCATTGCCATGGACACCAAGTTCTTCTTGAGATCAGGTACATATAAGACTTCTTGCAAATGGATCATGTTACCCTAATTTAAGTGAAGAGTAACATTCCCTACGCCCTTTACGGGATAGGTGGAATTGTCTCCAAGAATAATTTCCAAGTTTGTCTCCTTCTCTATCAGATTAGAGAGATTCCCTGTAACCAGTGAAATGCCTTGATGCACCACCATCAATAAGCCAATTGCCCAACGAGTCTGGAGGAGAGGTAGTGGAGAGGGCCAATATCAGATAATATTCATCTTGCTTATTGTTAACAACATTTGATTCATACCTGGAGTTCCTTGCTTTCTTGGAGGGTTGACCACTACCTTGATTTCCGGCATTCCTCTTTCCTTTGCCATTGAACCTGCCATTCCTTTGATTGTGGTTGGAGTTGCCCCGGGAGTGATTTTGATCATCGTCATGAGATGTGTCCTTCCTATTTGGACACTCCCTCGCATAGTGGCCAAATTTATTGCAAGCGAAGCATCTTCCCTTTCTTCCACCCTTCGATCTAGCCTTTCCTTTGAATTTAGACCCAAAATTATTTATCCTTTTAGCATGAGAGGAGAAAGCAGTGGGGTTGCCTTTGCTTGAAGGCATTTCTTGCTCTACCATCCTTGTCTCTTCTTGAATGCATCTTGCCATCAATTCCTCAGATCCCGGAATTCGATCATTGTTGAGAAGGGTGGTTCTAAATACATACCATTTGGATGGGAGCCCTCCAAGTGTAGTGATAGTCAGTTCCCTGTTAGCAATGACTTTTGCAATCGATAGGAGATCATTCTTGATCTCAGTGATCCTTAAGAAGTAGGATTGATTATCCTTGTCTTTGCCCTTCTTAATATTTTTCAACTTATTTTTGAGGAACAAAACTTGATTTGCATCACTAACTTTAAACAAGCCTACCAGTCTATCATAGATCTCCTTGGAGGTGTTCAACTCAGAAATGTAGGCCACCAAACGCTTGTCAATTGAGTTCCGGATGATCTTCTTTGCTTTGACTTCACCCTTAGTGTACTTGTTCCTTGTAGTAGCCGGTGCATTTGATGGAGGCTCCATAATTCTACCTCTCACATAGTCCAACACTTCCTGTTCTTCCAATGTCATATCAAGAGACATCTTCCATCCGTGATAGTCAGACTTCTCACGGAGCTTGTCTTCGGCGAGGAAGTGTGATGAGGAACCCATGAAGCCTTTTGACTTTTTCCAACTATCTTCGGTGATTGCTCTTGCTCTTGCTTGGGCTTTGTCTTCACCTTAGCTCTGATATCATGTTAAATTATGATATGTTCTATGCTTAGAGCAATTTACTTCAATTCTTCTTATTAGCCCAATGTCAATTCTCAGTATAGCAATCACATTAACATACAAGTAAAATGTTGATAGAACATAAATGAAATCGACAGAAGACAAGCCAAGACAAGAGACACAAGATGTGGCGGCTAGCCAGGGACAAACCCCAATGCGGGGAAACCCTTTGATCAATTCTTCTATATTCTTCAATAATTCAGTAGAAAGAGAGATAGTACAATATCACAAATCTGTGATTTACATCAGCAGCAGTATAATTCAAATCAGCAAGGTCAAAGCTGGTCAAACAGCTCATCAATGACCTTAATATATCCTAGGAGAACTCGGCCTTCAATAGCAAGTGTGTGCAGCCCAAAACAATCAAAGTAATATGGTCAAATCAGCAATGAATGCTACAGCAAACTGCAGTCAGCCCTAACCAGTCAACGCTGTCCCAAATCAGCTCTCCAAAAGTCAACGCAGGCTGTCCAGCACTTCGTCTAGCCTAGGAGAGGCTGCCCATACAAAGCCGCAGTCAAAGGAGGCAGTATGCTGGTCAATGCAGGCCTAAACTGCTTGCTGCACCTTCCTGCGTCCTCTGCCATAGCTGCGTCCTCTGCCATAGCTGCGTCCTCCTCCAATGCTGCCCTAGAGATCTGCGTCCTCCTTCAATGCTGCCCAAGAAATTTGCATCTTCCTTCCTTCGTATACCCAAGAGACAAGGAAGAGATGAGAGGATGAAAGTGAGTGAAATGAGACACAATGTCTCCTTCTTTTATATGCAACATTGAGGTTAGCTGGGGGTGTGCAACACAACTTAACTTGCTGGCCGACCTTGAGAAATTGTCAAGAAATACAAATAAATTCATATTTACATGAATACATGTCGGAATCGGATGATCATTAGATCAATCCTACACCTCTCTACGAGAGGAATACAAGAAAAATATCAGCTGCCATAAATAAGATGACCCACATGGAGTTTGGTCCTAGTTGCCAATTTTAACACACTGCTTCAGCAAGTTCAGTTCTGTGCAAACACTGTGATGCAGGAAGTAAAATGTCAGGGTAGAATAACTCCTGCTACAGATAATAATGGAACAACAAAATATATGTGCATTCGCATCAAAACCACATGGTGATGTCAACTGGAGAAAAACTTTTCCGGGTGGAAAAACTCCAGGAATACATAAATGGAGAGAAGAATAATATACATATTTATGTACAGAGAAATTCAGCCTTCTTGTGTCCTAAGGTTGGCAGCAACGATTTACATCCTATGTCCTGTGCTGTGTCATGCTATAACTGAAGTCTTTTCCCATCCTCTGCCTTTAATCTGTTTACCTTCTATCCTCTCCGTTACTTTTATCTTTGTAATTGAGCCCTTTGTGCTCCTCTCAGGGCATTGGTGGTTGCAAATTCTGCAAGAGGAAGTTACTCTCTTGCCATTCATTGTCTTCTCATCATCACAGTTCAGCCATCTGACTCTTGCAGACCTGGACAGTTGCACCCAGGAACCATTACATTTCCTGATGATTCTATTTTTCCAATCTGGATCTGAAACTGCCTTTCTTTCTGTCCTGAATGGTTACTCGTGATGTAGCATCTATGTGTGCTGGGGTGGTCCCCTGCTGAAATCACTCCAGTTCTGTTTCAAGTTAAAGTTTAATAACTAAACCAGATGCCCTCAGCCTCTCACATACATCACTTGGCCACCTTGAAACATAGTTAGCCTTTTTCTACTACCTTGAATGTGCTTCACGATTTGGAAGATTTATTTGACTGGATCCTTTACAGATCATAAGATCATTGAATGCTAGAAGGGAAAAGAAAAAAACAAAACAAAAAAATTCGATTTTGTGGATGAAAACTTGGCATTGCACATTAAAATATGTATTTCAAATTCAGCATCTCTTCTACATATGCACAAGAATCACAAAATGAAATGTCTACCATTTTGATTTGAAAGGTATTCTTTGATGAACACGTTTTTCATTACAATGGTACATTTAATTTTTGTGTAACAGATATTAAAATTGATATCACTGCATTTAATTGGCTGGTTTCTTGTAGGAGTGCACCCATTATCCACTCACCCTTCATATTTCCATACAAGCAACTGTTTATTAATTACAATGAAAGGAAAAACTATTTATACAGTACCATAAAGTGCCATAAAATCGCAATTTTCTGAAAATTTAGAAACTTGTTTTAACAGGTGCTTCTGAGAGTCTAGATATAAACAGCAAGGTGAGCTCTGCACTAGTCGAAATTGTGAGACGTATACAGACACGGCCACGATATCTTCTTGCCAAGGTACAAATTGTTATTTTGACCAAGTACAATATATATGTCAAATTTCATCATTGGAATTGTTATAACTTTTCTGCAACATCTGCAAGAAAGAAATCTGAAGCTCTATGGGTATCATTGAAAGGAGAACAGCCAGTTGAACTATGGAAGAGAAGAAAGATAATTAAAGGCATCGGGACCAAAAAAATTGTGTCATGGGGGATTTGTTGTGTCCTTTTAGTTATTGACATCTTATTTTCTTTATCCTTACTTGGATTAAACCATTTCCTATATTGCAAAATCCTACCATTTCCTATGCTGGACAAGATTCCTCAAGAGAAACAGCCTTCAGAATTAGATTGAACCCTAAACCAGCGAATGTATTTTGTTACCAGTTATAATAATGAAAAACCTTTCTTGATTTCGATTATTATATGTGTTTTCGCTTTAGGGTGGTATTACCTCATCAGACCTAGCTACAAAGGCAATGGGAGCCCGACATGCAGAAGTGATTGGGCAAGCTTTAGCTGGTGTACCCCTATGGCAACTAGGGCCTGAAAGCAGACACCCTGGTGTTCCTTATATTGTGTTCCCAGGTATTTTGAAATACTTGAATAATATTTGTTAGACCTATGAAATCTCTGCTGAATGTAGCTTCAAAGATCTATGAAGTCTGTGCTCAATGTAAGTACTGACATGGAGATTTCTTACAGGTAATGTTGGAGGCAATGATGCATTGGCTCAGGTTGTGAAGAATTGGTCTCCTCCAGCCAGACCTTCAACGAGAGATCTCCTTCTTGTGAGAATTCATGATCACTTTTGCATGAATTTCTGTTAAAATATATAATTATGCAACATTGCAATGTATCCAACAAACTGTGCTCTTTGATTTCATTAGGAAGCTGAAAAAGGTGGCTATGCTGTGGGAGCATTCAATGTTTACAATCTTGAGGCAGTCTCAGCTGTTGTAGCAGCTGCCGAGGCTGAAAAAAGCCCAGCCATTTTGCAGGTGAGGATGGATATTTTCTGGAATACTTCTCATGAAAACACCATTAGTTAGCAAACCCAAGAATGGGTATGATTGGGCTTTCGCTTAAACTGCATGAGATAATGCATCAGCAGAATATCTATATACCAAACAGCAAACCAAGAACATGTAATTAACAGTCCTTAGACTTCAATATTTTTAGAAGATCCATTGTTTTGTGCCCTCTTTCTTAAGACATTTATTTAAGCAGACACAATAGAAGGGAAATTAATAAATTATTAACTATCTTACTGAACATATATGTATAATACTATAATGAACATCCAATGACAATTGTCTTTCACATTTTTTTTTCGTTATAGAATACACTAATTTATTTATTATTATGATTGTTATAATAACTTGTATTTTTATTTTTCTTTGCTTCTTTCTAAGTGCTGTTTCATTCTTCTTGCAGATCCATCCAAGTGCACTAAAGCATGGAGGATTACCTTTGGTTGCATGTTGTGTATCTGCTGCAGAGCATGCTGCTGTATGTAGCTAAAAAGCTTCTCGTATCTATTTGTAAATAAAAGAAATCACTGCTAAGGCCATTTACATATTTATTGTGTAGTTTGAAAGTTGAAACCCATTGAAATATTTTCTTGTCCCGAGAAAAGAATTTGATGAATACAAAAATGGTGCTGTTAGAAATGGGGCCCAATAGGGAGCAAAAGTCACTGTCGTTTGGAGTTAAACAAAAACCAACCAGGGATTGAAAAGTAAAAAGAGAAGAACTTGATTTATTAGTAAATGTTTTCTCAAATCTTGACTAGTTGACTGATATAGAAGCACTATCATCTTGGACCATATTTTTGATTTGGCAGCAGTTGAATGATTTAATGAGAGGTTGCCACCTGTCTTCAGTGAGGGTTCTAGGTAATTGTAATGATGAGCAGAATATCTGCAGCGGTAGCTGTGGAGGTGCTATAACTATGCCATCTGGTCCTGCCAGTCAGAGCTTCATGAGAATTAAATGATCTTATATTTATGATTGTATCTACAATCAGATTGTTTTCCCCTAATTGTATAGAAGTAAAATAATGTTATTTTCATTCTAGTTTCATAATAAGTAGACAAAGATGGTATATCTTGACTAGAAAGCCTCATCCGTGTCTTTTGGACCTTTAACATTCAGACAATTCTAACACTCAACTAACTTGGACAGGTTCCAATCACAGTGCACATCGATCATGCTACTGACAAGCAGGAATTGATTGAAACATTGGAAATGGTATGTAACTTATTACTGAATCATAATTGTCTTTTGAATAGTTGTTGATATAATCACCAATTTTCAGCTTTAAATACAAGTTAGAGAAACCAATAGATTTGCATGCTTATATTGTTACATAATTTGGTGGAGATGCCATCACAGTGTCTGCAATTTTTTTCTCTTATCCTGCATATTATGTGCTGTGATTGGCAAGGGAATTTTTTTCTTGATATTTAATATAGACTCTAGAGAAATCAGAAAGCATACAGACTCATAATTGTATAGAATAAATAATGGATATTTGAGCATTATGTGCATACTGCAATCTGATACAGTGTTTTATTGTTTACCAGGGTGTTGATTCGGTAATGGTTGATGGTTCACATCTTCCTTTCAGTGAGAATGTTTCATACACAAAATATATAACAACCATGGCCCATGTAAAGGGTATGACTGTGGAAGCTGAACTAGGGCGATTATCAGGTACAGAAGATAATATAACAGTTGAAGAGTATGAGGCAAAGCTTACAGATTTGACTCAGGTTGGCTACGTCATTCACTCACAATTATAGCACAGAAAGATAGCTTAAATTGCAATAGGAATCTTGTAAAGCATATATGGCTATGAAATTTCTGAAAATGGAAATTCTTCCCAGCCACTGATTAACTTTATGTATGTTAGGCTGAGGAGTTCTTAAGTCAAACGGGAGTTGATGCTCTTGCAGTATGCATTGGGAATGTCCATGGAAAATATCCTCCAACTGGCCCAAATCTTAAGCTGGATCTTCTTAAGGTAAAGTAGATCTTAGATTTGATTTCTGAATATTGAAGAGTTAGAAACAATTATAGTTATAATAGGGGGACTAGTGCCTGCTACTTGTCTATTTTGATTGGTTTACATTGCTCTATGCAACTTATAGAACATTTTCCTCAATCCTATAAGAAAGAACTTAGATTCTATGTGATTATTTTCTTGTGTATTTATCTTAGACTCATAAGTACATTCATCAGAAATCATACTGATAATGAAAACTCTGTGAAGAAACTTGGTACATGATATTCATAATCATCATGCCGGTTTCCAGCTTCTGTATCAATTCACTTCCATGGGCTATAAAATTAAGCGATTGTTTGAGGCAGGGCCTGTTATAATTAAACTGCTTGTGGCATTTGTTTTGTTGTTAACCTAAGGATCTCTGCATGGTTCTACTGAGAAAATCCACTAGGGTCCTTTCTACTGCTATTATCATGCATGACACTACTCTTTTTGCATCCATGTCAGAATTGATATTGTGGGATGATCTTTTGCTCTTCAAGACATCTGAAGCTGTTGTACTTTTGTTGAGGCACATATTTATTTCTACATGGATTTTCATGCATTTGAAATTTGCTTGAGAAATCATGCTTCATCTGTACCTGCTGTCTCTTGAATTCCTTTAATAATCACTGAACATACAGTATTCTCTGTGATTTATCTATTGTAATGAATGAGGTAATATTGCATAATATGGACTCAAAATAAGGTACATACAGCAGTGTTACTCTCATCATACAGTCCTTTGATATATTCGAATATTATACACTAGTTCTTAGTTTCATTGGTAGCTTTTCTTCATCCTTGATTTTTCTTTTAGCTCCTTTCCGATTCTTTCTGCACTTTGAGTGTTGGTTATTGTTTCTTCTACCATGGTTGTTTTTTTATAATCAATTATAGATTTTCAACTCCTTAATGAATTGAAGTACCTTTAATCTTGTTAGCATGTTAGGTGCACAACAAACTAAGGTATCTGTTAACTAAAATGATAAATCTGATACCATTTAAAAACAATTGAGTTGATATTAAATGAGGAAAGGCATTTTCTCCATTATCTGTGTTGAAAGAAGTTGTCATTGATGTCAAAGGCTGTCCAAATGAAAGTGAAATTGACATATTCAAATTAGCACGATTTGAAATATTGTTTTTGAATTTTTGAAGTCCCATTTTGGATACCCTATTTTTGAATGCATTTTTACTCCATTTTCATAGCTCAAATGGAAGCATAACATATTTGGTTGGAAAGCTTATTTGGAGACCTTTCCAACGGTATATGACACTCCCTCTAATTCCTCACGGTTGAGGAGAAATGATTTTTCGAAGATTCACTATGTATTCTATCAGTTACACAAGCCGGTGTAGCTAGTGGACAAGTCGGCCTAGTCTAGACTCTGAATGCACTATGAATAGGCGTGAGAAAGAGCATTTCAAGTCACTCGCTCAAGCAAGTTCAGATTTCTTCAAACAAGCGAAGAAAAGGATTTATGAGGTTTATACCTCATGAACCAAAGGTGACAGGGAGCTGATTTGGAGAGACTTTATAGGGAAGGATCTTGGGCGCATTTTTGAAGGGTTTTTGGCTTATTTTGGAAGGATTTTTGGCACACTTTTTGAAGGTTTCTGGTCTTGGTTAGAATGTTGATTGCATACCTGTTCTTGAGGGCTGAATTATGTGCCCTTTGAAGCCCAAATTTCAGATCTGTGTAGAGGGCTGAATTCTAGTGTGGAAGGCAGAGTTTCAGGCCTATTTTGAGAGAAATGACCTATCCCTGTTGAGATCAACTTTCAGGACTGAAGTTCTAGTAAAAAGAAGGTTGAACTCAGGCCTGTTTTGAGGTCCAAATGCTGGTGTGTTTTATGGTGAGTTTTAGGACTGCTCTTGAAAATCTAACATTGTTCTTTGTTGAGGAGGCCAAACCCTGTGGAGGATGAAGAATTTCAACCCCCACTCGGTTATCAGTTTTCCTTATCACTCCATGCATTTAGTTTTAAATCCAAGCATGATAAAAAATTCTAAAATCTGGAAATGACAATATTTTCTGAGAACACAAATTTAGAGATTTCACAACTACTGAAATTGCATAAATAAAACACAGCAAAATTATGACAGCCACACACAGAAAATAATGTTGAAGTTTCTAAGTTTACTTAGTTAGAAACCCTCCATGCACTTTATTTGATTTATTCTTACCTACTTGTTATTTTCCTTAACAAGTTATTTACAATGTAAATACTGAAAATAAACATTAGTGCATGCTCAACATATTACAGATCAACGACTAAAAAGAAACAGAAACAAACACATTATATGACACCATTACTTTTGGACCAATGTCCTCGGAAAAACCCAATGTGGGAAAACCGGTGCAGCTATCTGAGGGTTTTCTTATTAAGCAATATCAGAGTACAATCTGGGTGCCGAAACTGGCCTACCCAACAGAGAATTTCCTTGGCAGTAATACCTCTCAGTTTCTGACAAATCTCCTAGTTGAAACCCCAGATAATCCTTCCGGCAGCTACTCAGCACAAATTTGCCCTAGAAACCCCAGCATCTGCCCAATCTGGACGAGTTCAGCCTCTCCTAGCCCAGCGCTAGCCCTGCGTCAGCCTATCTTGGCCTGCGTCAGCCCCAGGAGGCCATGCATCAGCTCTCTGAGCTTTTTTGTTAGCCACACTATCCTCTCTGGTGCTCTGCGCAACACTTAGCTGCCTCTGCGTGGCCCTGCGTGAGCACTGGCTACTCCTACGTTTCTCTCTCTAGTTGCTCTGTTGCTCTCCTGACACTATCTCTGCCTCTGTGTCTCTCTGTATTCAATGCCCCTCAATTGCTCTCCGATCACTAATTCTATATCTCTTAGCAAACCCCGCTCTAGAGAATAGATGACTGATCACTCTGGCGTGTTCTCCAACTGACCCTCAAGCCTCCTCTTATACTTTTCTCGTTGTTCCATCAACGGCCGAGATTAAATCTCTAATCAACGACTAAGATTAGATTTGGCTTGATCCATGATGTTTGGACCCTTCTAACCCAGTTTTGTATTAATACCCATTAATATTTTATTTTTCTAAGTTTAGACTTAGGAATTCCATTAGAAATATTAATTATTTTAATATCTCTCAAACTGGCTAGATTCTGCCCAAACCGTTTCTGGGTCTTGGAGATCTCATGTGCTTTAGCCTCTCCACCATTTTTCATGGCTAGAGCACATCTGATGCTACCCCAAATCAACAAATAACACAGTGATTTTTTGTCAATGTGACCCTGGAAAACCCCCTACAACTCTTGAGGAAAACCAGTTTGAGAGCTCTTCTTTATTTCTGAAAATGTTTTTACTAAGAAACTGAAATACATAGTAAAAATTCCAGCAACCACAAATTACAACTTATCTCGATTTTCGTGCTTTAACTCCACCTTGAAAATCGTGCCAATCAGCAAACAGCCAAAACATAAATTTTGACAGCAATAAAACAACATTAAATGTTGTACGACCTGCCTCGAAAAATGTGACCAGAACTTGTTGTATGGACTGTACGCTAAGTCACCAGATTCGGCGATTTTCAACCATTAAATTCAAAATTCGGCGATTTTCAAGAAGAAATGAACATATTCGTTCAAGTTCGCCGAATTTTATGGTGAACTCGAATTTAAAGGCGAATTCGATTTTTCCCCAAATAAAATTGTTTGAAATTCGATTAAATTCGCTTCAGGTTCGATAAAATTCGTTTGTGTTCGTTTTTTTTTGCACGTTTTAGCCCGCGGGTTTTATTGCTCGTCGGGTTTCATTGTTGCATTGTTTGGTTGTGCGAAGGGTTTTATTTCGTTGCCGTCTCCAGGCTCCAGCACACTGTCTCCATACTCACGAGTCACAGCACACAGTCTCCATACTCACGACTACGAGTCACAACAAACTCTACACTGTACAGCTGCAGCCTGTCGGAGGAGGGTTTCATAAGTTATAAGTTTATAACTTTTATTTCAGCGACCGCTGACCAGTCTGCCGGTGCTCGACGCGTCCCAACTCTCAGCTGCCGACGCGTATCCTAAGTCACCAAGGCCTCAGCGTTCAGGTAGGAGCCGTAATTTACTAACTGTTAATCCTTGCATGCATGTTTTTGTGATCTGATAGCTGTGAGTTTTATCAATTTTTAACAATCAGGTGGGATCAATTTTTAAGTTTTAACAGCCTATCATAACTTCTTACAGACAAAATCAAGGAAAGTTAAAGGGAAAATATTTAACCAACACAAGCAAGATCGCTTTTCCTAAAATTCAGGCAACATTAACACATGAAAATTTACTTTTTCAACACTTACATGAAGGTATAAAGATCTATCATCTATCAGACATACATACAATGATACATCCACAAGAGCTCTAAGAAATTAATGTGTTACAATTTATTTGATCTCAGACTAAGATTATATTACAGGTAAGATAATTACAGTCTACAGAGTGCCATCTATGCCTGTAGGCTAATATTATCTACAAAACAGAGCTTTAGAGTTGCTTTGTCAATTTTTCTACTCCAAAACCTCCCAGCTTCCTTTAGAATTGTTTAATGTTCCAAGGTAAACCTTAGGAGACTTTAACAACAAACCATAAACAAAGAAGTGTGACATTTCATGCCTTTTGGCAAAATTATATTCAGGAAATGTTGGCTTTATGTGGAAATACATGGCTAACTCTAAGATCAAGGCTGGTAGCTACTAGGTTCCACAGAATTGTTGTCTGTGGGTCACTCCTCTTCTATGATTAACCTAGACCTGTAGAGTGTATATATATTAATTGATTGATTTCCTGGGATTCCTTATCCAATCTAAAGATAGAGTCTGGAGTTTGGCTTTATTGAATGTTACATCACTCTGTTCAATTCATTGTATCCTGAAGGCTGAGATGCTGATACTGTTCATTAAAAGACATTGTATAATGTACATTATTGTATTAGATTAACTGTTGATTGATAAGAATGGATTCTGCCTTGAAACCCTAGTCCCCTAGAAACCCTAGGGTAGAATTACCCCAGCTCATTACAAATTGCTTGGTTCTTGTATATTCTTAGCTAATCTCTCCAACGAGAGTTGGAATGCCCTTGATAGACAAGTTGTCTAAGACAACCAATGATTTTCAAATACATATTGCCCAAATGTCGCCGTCCAGTTTTACTTTGACTTATTGATCTTCCTCTTGATATGTTCCAAACTACACTTGCTCTAGTATATCAGGGTTTTGTTCATACACATCCTAGTTTGATGACTTAGTGACTATTGAAGCTTTCATTGCGAACCATGCAATTGACTTAGAAAAGGATAGAATATTTTCTTTCAATCCCGAATATATATTGTCCCTTTGTGAAGAGGTTGATTATGGAATGGGTAGATTAGTTGGATGGATCTTTCCATCCTCCCATCCAACCTTTCAAAAAAGATAGTAGAGTTTTGAAGATTAACTTCCATGCCCAAATAAATTCAGATCTCTTTTAATATATGATGCCTCTCTAATAGAACCTGCAGCAAACAAGATGATATCATATACCTTTGAAAAAGGTAACAAGTGTATGTTTTGCATTTTTTGAACAGCGTAGTGTTTACTGTTTACCTGAGAAGTTTTGGCAAAGTGTTGAACTGACTGGCTGAACAGACTCCCATATCAAGTTGTTTTCTGTTATTCAATCAATTGGAGTTTTTCCTTTTTGGCACTGCTGATCCATGTACCCAAGAGGAGACAAGGACAGCAGCCTAGATGTTGGCTAGGGATTTTATGACATATATAAAGGACATAAATTACATATTCGGAATATGTTAATGTAATGATATTCCTAACAAAACATAATATTACCAAAATTTAATGAGCAGCGCACACAGAATGTTGTTGCTAGAAAATAACAGGAAATATGAGCACAATAAACAACAAGAAAACTCCACAATTGATTAAAGTTTAAACTTAATCACAAAACAAAAATCACAGATTCACTGATATAGTATGTCTGGAGGTATGGAGTCGTTGTCCCATGATCCATCAGCAAACCTATTAAACTTTTGGCTGTTAAAACTTAAAAGCTGTATCAATATGTAGACTGTGGACTGTTCCAATCAAAACATTTTTATAATTCTATTGTTTTGAATGACTTTTCCTTTTTCTAAATTCTAACTAACGAAAATGTAGTTTCAAAAAAATTTGCAGACATTTCAGACATTGCAAACATTTCAGACTTTCAATGGCACCACCAAAATCAATTGTTGTAGCTTGGAATTTTGTCCAAAAAGATGGTTTTAATCTTTCATGTCAGCTGTGTAGACATAATTTCACTGGCACTTTGACTAGAGCAGTGGATCACCTTCTCGGTATTAGCAATGGAAGTGGAGGTGGTGTTGAAGCCTGCACTAAGATCACCGATGAACGAAAAGCCACAGTGCAGAAAGACCATTCCAATTCACAGATGCAAAAGCAGAAAAGGGTAAATACGAGGCAGTGAATTGAGAGGGAGATTGCCATTTCTTCCTCCAACACCATTAATTTAGTTTCAAACATTGGTGGATCAAGTTCTACTCAAGCAAAAACAAGTGGAATGAAAACATTAAATCAGTTCTGGAAACTTGTTGAGAAACAGGAAGTTGATGATGTTGTTGCTGAATATTTTTATGCATGTGCAATTCCCTTTAATGTGACGAGGAGTCCATATTTTAAAAGTGTAACTAAAAAGGCTATTGATTTTGGGAAGGGCTATGTTCCTCCTGGATATGAAGCTTTAAGGACAACTTTGCTAAAGAGAGCGAAAGACAGAGTGACAGGAAAGTTTGCTAATATTAAAGAGTCTTGGAAGCTTATAGGATGCACAATTTTGAGTGATGGTTGGTCAGATTTGTGTCATCGCCCATTGATCAAATGTGCTTGTTTATTGTCCTCAAGGGGTACTTTTCTTGAAGGCAATAAATGCAATGGATCGAGTGAAGACATCAGAATTTATTTTTGGAATTTTGGATGAAGCGATTCAAGAGGTTGGGGTGGAAAATGTTGTCCATGTTGTTACAGATAATGCATCAAATTGTGTTGGTGCAGGGAAGCTGATTATGGAAAAATATAATCAGATTTATTGGACCCCTTGTGCAGCTCACTGCTTGGATTTAATGTTGCATGACTGAGCCAAATTTCCTTGGGTCAATGAAACAATCCGAAGAGCCAAAACAATTTCAAACTTCATCATCAACCATCATCTCACTTTGAGCATATACAGGAAGAATGCATCAAAAGAGTTGTTGAGGCCTTGTGATACAAGGTTTGCCACTTTTTATATTACTCTGAAAAGAGTTGTTGAGGAAAAAGCGAGCCTAAGAGCTGTTTTTTGCAACACTGAGTGGGAGAGATCAACCCTCTCAAAAGGAACTAAGGGGAAAAGTGTTGAACAAATAGTGCTCAATAATGGCTTTTGGGAAAATGCAAACAAAGTTTTAAAAATTTGTGGCCCAATTGTTAATGTGCTCCGCATGGTTGATGGTGACAAACCTTGTATGGGTTTTGTTTATGAAAGCCTTGATCATTGCAAAGAGGCCATTGCAACTGCTTTTAATAATGTGGAAGCTAATTACAAGGAGATATGGGATTTAATTGATCATAGATGGAAGATGATGCATAGTCCATTACATGCAGCAGCATGCTATTTGGACCCTAGATTGTTTGGGCTACCAAGACATAAGGATGAAGAAATCATGAATGGACTTATCCAGTCTATTGAGAAGCTAAATCCAGATCCAGAGATTGCAGGTTTGATCAGAAGTCAGTTGAGGGCATACAGGTTAGAAGAAGGGTTATTTGGAACACAATCAGCAAAGTATGATAGGAGCAGAAGTGATCCAGCACTATGGTGGGAATTTTATGGTTCAGGGGCACCAGAATTGCAAAATTTTGCAATTCGTATCTTAAGCCAGGGAACAAGTGCATCAGCATGTGAAAGGAATTGGAGTTCCTTTGACCACATTAATTCCAAAAAACAAATAGATTGTCATCTGGAAAATTAGAAGATCTTGTTTATGTTCGTAGTAACTTGCAGTTGGCATTGAAGAATGTGGCTAAAGAGTCATCCAATTCTTCTACTCCGTGGATCGATCCTGTTCCAAATGCAACAATGGATGATGCTGATTTGTACTTTGATAGTGACATAAACACTGACAGGGAATTCACTGATGAATCTGGTGCTGAAGCATCTAGCGGATTCACAGCTCATACTGCTCTTGATGACATAGAACTTTTTGATATAACAAGTGGGCAATAGGAACATCAAGAATAAAACTTGTGTTCCTGTTTTAGATTTCTAGTTTAGTTTTTGCATGAACAATTTTCTAAATTTAAAGTTTAAACTTTTGAGTTTATATATAATTATTTCCACTCTTTGCTTGCTTCAATGATTCAATCTAACCTGAAAAGGAGTGGTGATTTTAATTTTTAGAACTGTTTTCAGCATTTGCTATTAAAGTTGACTGCTATCATAATTTATAAATGATAAAGGTTCTTGGCAATTGGCATTGGTTAATAATTTCCAGTTTGCTGAAACTTGAAGAAACAGATTTTGGTGTTTAGTATTTACCATGAATTGTTTGTTTATTTTCACAATGTTGCTGCCAGCAGCTTCATGTATGTTATGGCTTGTAAGTTTGTAACTTCTGCTACAATCTCCTGAAGGCTGAGGCACTGTTATTTTCAGATGAACATGGAGAATCATTACATTTAAGCATTGAACTGTTGCTGTTTTTTTAGAAACTTTTTTGGGTGTCAAATGTTAATGCATTCATTCATCTTGGAATTATGTAACTTCCAGTCATAGATTTATACGAATTTGACTTTAAATTGATATATAATATATTATATTATAATATATTATATAATAATTATAAAATATATTATATATATATAATCTGAGAGAGAGAGAGAGAGAGAGAGAGAGATATATTTATCGAATTTCTATATGTTCGAACTTTATTCGATTTCATGTCGTTCACCGAACTCGAACTCGACCTGGTACTTTAGACCATATATATATATATAATATATATATACATTTTTTTTCGAATTTCTATATGTCGAATTTTATTGACAAAATTTTAGTTGGCGAACTTTATTCGAATTTCATGGTCGCCAAACTCGAACTCGAACACGAACTCGAACCTGGTGACTTAGACTGTACGGACCGTATGGATTTCAACAATATGGCTGCCTTGAAATTTGTGCCCAAATTTGCCTCAAAATTCATGCCCTTGTTGATGTCTCTCTTTCTCGATTTTTGTGCTGCCCCTCTTCCTCGATTTCTGTGCCTTTCTCTTACTGTACGATTTTTCTTTGGGATGCGTGCCAATAAATGTTGTTGTCCATATTTGCTACCTGTTACCCACACAAGTGGCTAACCCATAGGAGCAAAATTTTCTCCTGTTATGTTCAGATTGCCTTCCAGCAACCCTATGATGATCTGTACATAGCGAACCTTGAAAGGCCCTCCACTTATGCTCTGGTCAGGGCTTGTTGATATTTAGCTTACTTATCAAATGAAGATGTGTCATCCATTATATGATACATTATCCGTTTCATTCTCAAGTGTTTTCATATAATGTTTAAGGGCGTTTTAGTATGAATCACATGTTGAATGTGATAACCCAATATGGCTCACTAATAAAGTATCCAAAACACTTGGAATATAAAAGCATCCAATAGGATAAAGTAATAATATAAATAAATGTATGAGTATGAATAATATGATATGGTAGTACATGTTGACGATTGTAACTAGTGTCAGTCTTCATAATTGTATTTGTCAAAAGAAAAAGAAAAAGAGTTTTATTGTAAAAAGAATATATTTTTTAAGCATGGGTTTCATGCTCTTTTATTTATTTTCTAGGTCATAGCTTCCATTGAAGGCTTCTAGGGTTTGTCTTGAGTCAAAAGAGTCATTGTCACATTTATTAAACCCTTCTTGGGCTTTTGTATCATGAAAAGAAATTTATTTTTGAGTAAAAAGAGTCATTTTACTCCTCCTCACTTTGAAATTTCTAACTCTGACACATCAGAAATCCCTACTGCATTATCTGGTTTAATTTCTACTACTTGTTCATTCCATTAACAAGTTATTTATAAATATAAATACTGAAATAAACACAAATGTAGCCTTAACTCATATACAGATCAGCCACTGAAATACTGAGACAAACACACAAGGAACACTGTTATTTTTGAACAATTGTCCTCGGAAAAACCCAATGCAGGAAAACCGGTGCAACAGCTCTGAGGGTTTTATTATTATGCAGATTCTTGAGTACAACTAGGGTGCCAAAAATGGCTCACCCAACAGAGATTGTTACACGACAATAATACCTCTTCTCGGAGACAGATATTCAGCCTCCCAGCTCTAGTCTGTCCCAGGAAAATCCTTCCAGCGCTTCCTCCTGAAGCCTCTGCGTCAGCCCTGCTAACTTTAGCTCAGCTTCTGAAGTTTCTGTGTCAGCCTCCTAGCTCTCTGTGTCAGCTCTTTGGCTCTCTGCGTCACCCACGCAGGCACCTCAGCCTTTGCGCAGTCCCCAACTGCCTCTACATAGCTCCTGCTACCTCTGCATAGCTCTAGCTGCCTCTGCGTAGCTCTAGCTGCCTCTGCATTAGCCTCTTCGGGCTCTGCGCTGACCCTCTGGCACTATCCTTACCTCTATGCTATGTACTCATTGCCCCTTGCTGCAATAGATCACTTGTTCGACTTTCTCAGCAACCCCGCTCCAGAAAATCGAATTGACTGATCAACTTGGTGTATCTCCCACTGACCCTCAAGCCTCCTCTTATTCTTTTCCTGTTGAGTCTTCAACGGCCGAGATTAAGTCTCTAATCAACAGCTAAGATTAGATTTGCCTTGATCCATGTCATTTAGAACATTCTCACCCAATTTTATATTAATACCGATTAATATTTTAATTTTCCTAAGTTTAGACTTAGGAACCCCATTAAAAATATTAAGTATTTTAATATCTCTCCAATCGGGTGGAATTTCCCCAAACCATTTCTGGGTCTTGGAGATCTTATGTGCCTTAGCCTCTCCACCAATTTTCATGGCTAGAGCACATCCGATGCTACCAAAAATCAAAATTCACCAAGTCGGCCCTGTCCTCGAGAAGTCGGCCCTGTTGGAGGAAATTCGACCCTATGGAAGCACAATAAATAGAGACAGTTCAACTCATTTGGAGGAGCACACACATGAGTTCGATTTGTAAAAGAAAGAGGATGAAAAGAAGAGTGAATTGTAGGAGAAGAAGACCTAATCCAAGGAGAAAGAAAATTCGAAATTTGGAGCATCTCTCTGTCTCTCTCACACATGCAAGTTTTCTAGGGTTTTTGGGCTGGTTGCAAGGGCCGAAATTTCTGTAGTAATTGCAAATCCGAAATTTTGTTGCTGGGGTGTCGAAGTTCTAGATTTGAAGCAATATTTGAGGAGTTGACACTTGGAGGATTTGACAGAGTTTGTCTACTTGAAGGAAGGGCTGACTTGGTGACTGGAGGAGGTTTTTGTCTAGGTCAAAAGGGTCTTGGATTGTCTCATCTTGATTTGGATCTACTAGAGGAAGAATTTGACTGGGTTTTCCCCTTCATAAGGGTTTTTCCTTGGCCGAGTGCTTACATCTTGTGTCCCTTGTTTTTGTGATCTTCATGCACTTTTGAATTGGTAATTGCTTAATGAAAGACAACATAATAAACAAATAAAAGAAGCCAACATATATCACAAGTAATTATCAAGAAAAGAGGAATCAAACACTAACATCTCCTTGCATTGATTTCTCAACAGTACAATGGGGCAGTGTTGCACAAAGTGGGGATGTCTTTTGGAAGCGGAGTGTTGGAAGTGTGATTTCGAAAAATCTTCATCTTTATATATATATATATATATATATATATATATTATTATATATAATTATATATATATTATATATTATATTTGCATTTATATTTATAAAAAAACATCTAGAATACCAAATTAGTTGTAGAAGATATGAAAATGTGCATATTTGTGCATAAATCAAGATATATATGGCATCCATAGTTCATCAATGATTAATTATTTGAGCATCAACCATCTAGATTCTAGCAATTACTAGCAAATATTAAATTTTTAAGCATATCACAGATAGTAGAAGATAGAAAGTATCAAATTGTTAAACATGTAATAGAAAGTTGGCCATTAGAAGATAAAACATTCAATAACTTATCTAGCAAGTTAACAACTGTTAACATGACCAAATAGTATCGTTTACAAATAGGCCACATGGCCACTACCATCTACACACTAAACTTGGAAGAATGAAAAGTTCAAAAGCACAACACTAAAGTCTAAGAATGATTTACATCTGTAGACTATGACAAGAAAATTAGTGAAATGTGAATCTATATACTAGTCTCTCCTTCTTACACCTTTGTGACCACTATGTGAGCCTCCACGTGGTGGCAATGAAAAAGATGGTTGTTGTTGATGATGACTTGAACATGGGGACCATGGCATTGGATGTAGGTGGCATCTCAACACGATCATCATAATATTGGATAAGAGCATCCTCCAATTGCTCTAAATGCAACACTCCATCCGTCCAAGTTTGTCCTCCTCTCGATTTTTGTCCCAAACCTACAAGTCCTTATTTGTCTTTGCCTCCTCATAGTGATGGGACAACAATCGCAAGTTGTAACGAACATAAACCAAGTTCTTTGCCCAATTTACATTTAACCTGTTTCTTTTGACATTGTGGATGAAATATAGGTGCTCCAACACCTCTTTGTAGAAGAAGTGTTCACCACCTGTGAGAGCACCCATATTTCCAAACATTGTAAATGTGAAGTAGCACCATCATGCATGTTCCACCACTTGAGAGGAAGACAAATTCCCTTGATCTCTAATTGCATGATTGGTCTCAAATGCACCAGTGCCAAGGATATGGTGGCTCAACTATTTTTGTATGGTGTCACACTCCTCATCAGGGACTATTCTATCTAATGCTTTCATATAACCAGCTAGAACCGTTGGATATTGGTGTGGTTTGCTCTTGGCCCCCCCACTAGGTGTTGGTGTTGAAAGCCATGACACATGATAGTATTTAGGTGTAAGAACATATCCTAAGGCATGCAATCGTCGTTCCACCTATATACGAGTATAATTGTACAAGGTGATATCTCTAGGCTCAACGATGTCTTCAATCTGCCCCAACATGCTATCCATCTGCTCATACACCTCCCCAATTATTGGCTGATCTAAATCTACAAACTTGATCGTGTAATGAATTGGCTTAGTGAATTGCAAAACATATTTAATTGGTGACCAAAAGTAACTATCAAGAACAATTTCCTTCACTAAATTAGCACCATCTCTATTACTACTCATCTCATCCAATGAATCACATGTCACCATAGAACTTAAAGCTTGTCTCACCTTCAATAGGTGCCTAAAGGTGAGGTAATAGCTTGCAAATCTAGTTTTTGAAAGCTTAAGCAACTACAAGTTGGAGTGAATGCCATAAAAGTAGTTGACCCTTGTTTTCCCTGTGACATATTTAATGAGTTGCTTCCCTCTCTTGTATAGTTGATTAATCCGTCCACATTCTTTATGCTTCGCAATATTATGCATCAAAAGGTTCAATGTGTGCACCAAGCAATTAGACCAAAAGAGTGTGTATGAGTTTGCTCAATGATTTTTCTTGTTCCCTTACAATTTGTTGCATTACCAATGATCACTTGGACCATATTATTAGAATTTAGGACCAACATGATTAATTGTTTTCAGTAGGAGATCTACAATGTTTTGAGAAGATGCAACGATAAAGGAGTCATCATATGCAAGAAGCACTGCACCACTAGTAGAAACACCAAGAACATTTGTTAAATGTTGGTTTGTAACATTTGTCCAACCATCTGATATAATGGATACCTAGTAATCCACCCACTCATCTATAAACCATGTCAAAGCTCTATGAATCTTTTCTTTTTCTTAGTCTAATAACAAAGTTATAGCTATCTCGTGGTTGGGGCTCTTGTATCCTTTTGGGGCTTCATTGATAGCCTTAACCAAATCATGCCAATAGGGATAGCAAAGCACATTGAATGGTATACCACAAGCACAAAGAAATCAGACCACTTTTGCATCCCTCCCACCAATATTCAAGAAATCTGCTATTTTTCTTCTAGATTCAAAGGTTCTAGAAGCACCAAAAGGAGATGAAGTGTGTTCACCAAATCTAGACGTTGCACTTGCATTGGGCTGCAATTTTTGTTTCTTACTATCTTTTTTGTGCATCCTCATCTATTTTGATGTATTTTTTTCTTTTTTCCATTGATACCTTAGGGAAAATTGAGATCCCTTTGGCATCCTTATTTTCATCACTCTCCATCACCCCACAAAGATGCCTCCTCACACGTAAGGTTTCCCACCATGACAATCACAAGGGCATATAAATTTGAAGGTTCCACCACCTCTCCCCCCTCTAGTTTTGTCATAAATTTCAGTGCCCTATTCAAAACCTTCCTCCTCATCATACATTGGGTCTTTATGAGTGTGATCTATCCTCTTCTTCCATTTCTTCCCTTCGATGCCCACCCCCCACCAACACCATGAAAACCAAAAATGTAATGATAAGCCAAAAGAACACCATTTTTCTCAAAGCTCAAATGGACAACTTGCAATAAAATGAAGAAGAAAGAATGGGAAAGAGTAGAAGAGGAGATAAAACACAGACAAGAATGACAAGAAAATAAGGGAGTTGAGGTTTGCACTTACCTCTTTAGCTCTCGAGAAGTTGAGGTAGATAACAACCCTTCTTCACTCCTCCAAGCTCCTCTTTCTTCTCACCTACAAGCTCTCCTTTGTTCTCTCCTCCAACCTCTCACAAATCTGATCTCAAAAGCTTGCTATCTCCTCTCTTCTCCAAGCTCAAGCCAATGATGCATGAATGAGGAAAAGAGAGGGGGAGAGGCCTTTTAACATCATCTTCCCTTTCCCTAAACTTGCCCTTCACACACCCTAGGCCCCACTTAAACCATAGTTGATTAAAATTAAAAAAATTGAAAGGCCCCCTTGAGGAACCATGCATGTTCCATCTGAAACCATGCGGGAAGTATTCTAGAATTGTGGTTCAGCCTGGGGAATTGTGCACCACACCGTCATGGTTCCCACATGTGTAGGAAGCACCATTTCTCATGTGAAGTGTGGTTTTGATTGTGGGTTCTGTGGTTAGGCACATAACTGCACAGTTCATGGTTATGATCTCTGAGCCGTGGGGTGGGGGGGGGTGGTTCTTGCAACACTGCAATGCGACCCTATATATATATGCCTAAGCATAATACCCTTTCATTAATAGACATGTCCTTTCATTATACTAATTATTATTTAATTATTAATGTTCATAACATTTTCTTCCCCTTAGAAATGCTTTGTTCTCAAAGCATTGCTCTGGCTTCTAATGTCTTTGCACAATTTTTTGTTATTGATGATGTCATGGTTGGTGATACGAGACATTATGATTTTTTAAGTGTTGAGCAAAATTGTCGAACTAAAAAATGACCTAACCATCCCATTTCAGCCTTTTGTGAAACATTGCACTTATTGAAACCCGAGATAAATTATTATTATAAGATTTAATTTCACTAGCATCAATATTTTTCAAAAGATAAGCTAGTTGTTTTTGTCCTGAGTGATATTAATGCTTTGATATGCTCTTATGATTTGGATGTTGATAAGTAGTTCTTGTAATATTGTTTTCACTTATCATGCTTGTAGCATTTTCTTGGTTTACTTCAAGTATATTCTAAAGCCCTAATTATGACAATTAAGAAATTAACAGAATTTAATGAAATTTAGCCGGAATTTAACAATTCATTTGCAGGTACTTACCTGAAACTCTCGTGTGAAGGCGTTTTTGTTCTACAGTTGCTCCCGCTCCTACTACCAAACCGACCCTTTTCCTCCCAACCTGTTTGGGATCAACCTATTTTGTTCCCAGATCCAGAATATTTCAAAATGGAGGTCTTCTAGCCCCTATGCCCAAAGCTCCAAGAACAATTAAGACTCAATCTTACTCTTTGTCCGTGGCTTCCTTGAATTTCCTTCTCTGATTGTGAAATCCTTCCCCAAAACTCCCCCTTTTATGTCATATTCCTTCTCCTTATATCCCCAAAACCACCATCTTCCCCCTCCTTCCACCGTTTCAACGTCCACATTAAAATATGTTTTTCCCTGCCCCTATCTTGTTACATGGAAACCCAAAATGATCTTGTATCCGCTTTGAAGGCGGTCACACCTTTTATGCATAAATAACCCTATTTGACTAAATAACATTTGATTGAGTTGGTTTATTCGCCTTTAGAGGATATGTTTTGTCGATAGGTTAATCCATAGGTTTTTTTTAAAAGGTTATAATGTATTCAAATGTTTATGTCATATGCCCTTTTAATTATATTTATTTAGTTCCTTTTTGTTGACATAATTATATTTATTATATTTCTTTTACTTAGTAAAAACATATAATTCTTTTAGTTAATATAAAAATAGTATATATATATTTTAATTCACTTTTATTTATACAATCCTTTGTATTTATTGATATTTTTTTGAATAGTGTTGTGATTAGTTTCATATTATGATGGTGGTATACATAACAAGTACCCCATTGTAAGGCTTATATTTTACAGAATAACATGACCATCAAAATACTTTTTAGATTAACCAATTTAAATGCAAATATGTACCTGTATATCCCGTTTGAAGTCGATCCTTGGACTGACAATCCTCTGAGCTTACTCGCGCTACCAAACCGACAGGTTCCTTCCTGCCTATCTGGGATCAACCCATCTGGTTCCCAGATCCAAAAAACTTCAAAATTGAAGTGCTCTGGCCCTCGCGTCCAAAACTCCAAGAACAATACTCAATTCTCTCAATTTCCAGTCATGTTTCGAGCCCCAAGCTCATCCCTTACAATACACAACTCCTTCAATGTAATTTTCTCCTTTCTTTCAGTCTCCTCTCCTTTCAAAAGTACCCTGTCTCCCTTCCTTCAATGAGCTCTATTGCCTAGATTGTATGTTTTCCACTGCCTCTGCACTAGGAAAATATATCAAAAACCCTCTCTGTGACTTTTCTTCCTTCGAGATAAATAATCTCCTTTAGGTGGTCACCGCCCTCATCAATTGACTGCCCTTTGAAAAATATCCAAGTCCCTCAATTTTCCATCTTTAAAAAAAAATATCTACGACCGACCTTTGAAAATATCCATAATCATTATGTTGAAAATAATACTAAGAGGGGGGTGAATCAGTGTTATCAAATTCTTTTTCAATTTATACAACCATTTGCAGATCTGACTAATGAAACTTGCGTATACCTTTCAGACTTATAATTTAATTTATTCTTCAGATGTTGATCATTAATTTGTGTGTCAAAACCATATAACAATAAACAGGAACAGGAAAAATAGAGCAGACAGTCACACCAAAGAACACAAGATATAAGGTGGAAACCCAATGTGGGTGAAAACCACTTGCTGCAATATGTCTCTATCTTTTTTCAATTAGAAACTTCTTTTTACAATGATTCTGTACTGGTGCAGTCTTATACCAGCACGCAGGCTTCAACCTGCAGAAGGCTACAACCTTCTCTCTTTCTCCAGACTCTCCTGGAAGGGAGCTACAACCCCTTAGCTCTTGTACTAGCTGAGGTACTAGTACGTAGGCGTTGACCTACTGAAGGCTTCAACCTTCTCTTTTCTTCCAGGGACCATGTTTCATAAATTTTCAGACTGGATCCATGAGTATCAATCAAACATCAAATAGATTTGCAATCAACCAACTTCCTTGTACAAATACTGAATCAATAATTTCTCAGCACACAGCAACTAGACACCAATTCAGAACCCTGAACACTGCAGTAGTAGACAAAAGCAGCTAAAACATATTTTAAGAAAAGTTTGCAACTTCACCAATAGAAACCTGCAGGTATCCGCACCTCAGTTGCGTCGAGCCTGCGGGTCTCCGCACCTGCGCTGTGTCGAACCTGCGGACCTCTGCACCTGAACTGTGTCGCACCTGCGGACCTCCGCACCTGTGCTCTATCTGGCCTGTGGACCTCCACACCTGTGCTGTGTCTAGCCTGTGGACCTCCGGGTATAGATAATTTATCAGACTTCAGTTATACCCCAGACTATCAAATTTACAAATCTGATCATGCACCAAAGAGATCTCGACCCATCAGTAGATCCGTCTTGTAATGCTCAGGTTTCTCCTTGATTCAGGTCCAGCTATAACTCACCAACCGATCACCGGTATTTCAGATCTTGCTCTTCTTAAGATATTCAACACGTCTGTGTACAGCCGAATGATCTTCTTTCCTTTTTATAGACTAGGCCTTACTCAAACGATGGTCCAAAACCATAGATATCCAATACTAGGGACCCAAAACCTGGGTTCAATACTTTAGATGCAAAACCACGGACCAAAACCATAGGATCAAAATTGTCGGACTAAATACCATGGACCAACCATAAGATTTCCCACGTGCGCGCATTTTTCTCTGCATGAAAGTGCGTGTACTTTACGTCCGCACTTTTTGTTCGGTACGCCTGCGAATATGTCTGCACCTTTTGATCGGCGCACCTGCGAAACCTGTCGAGGTCCGCAGCTTTGTGAACAGGAACCTGTGGATATCTCATTTTCTACTATTTTGAGAGCCTGAACTTGTGATCTGCTAATTGAGTGAGTTGCCATCAAGGACAACACTTATGTCATCAAGCCAAACTTGTGCCAAAACTGTGTCATAATGCCAACACATTATTACCTTTAATTTTTGCATAATAAATATACACCCTTATATTTACTTATTATGTATAGATATTTAAATAATATTCTTTATTTTATTTCAAAATATGGGATACGTGAGATTGAACGAGGTAATATGAGAGGTTAACGATAGTCTTACTTTATTTATGAGAGGTTACCAATAATCTTACTTTATTCCTACAATTGACTATTATTATGAGGTAGTTCACCTTTTTAAAGATTTAGAATACCAACTATAATTTTTGTAATGTTCCTAAACAGGAATTGAAGTGATATTTCAAATAAATAAACAGTGCAACAATACAAAATTAAAAACATGCATCAAACACCCATGAAACACTGTAAAATTGGAACTGCTAAGCCATATATTATGAAATATTAGAGCATGAGTACAATATATAAATGAAGTGGTGCACCTGGGCTTGTCTCAAGAACAAGCTGGACCAAACCCAGGTGATGGAATAGCTGAAATGATGGATGTTCAGTCGCTGCACTACTCTGCACTGTGTTGTCCTAGTAAACTTCTGATTTGCTGACTTTGACCTGCTGAAATGTGCCCAAAAACCTCCCAGAAAATCCTGTCTTTCCAGCCTTAGACTCCTTGGACAAAACCCAGAAAAACCCAAAAGGGAATTTCTCTGATTTTGACTTTGGATTTTCGACCTCCTTAGAGCCCCTCTTCAGCTACTACTATGAAATTCGATTTGTAGGAAACAACTTGCAAATCCACCTAGAAACCCCCCTCAAATGCTTCTTGTTGACCACTATGTGTCAATTACCCATAGCAGTACACCCCCTTTTTTCACAAAAGTGATAGCGCTTAATCGACATGTCCATGCCATTCGACAGTCATCGTCAATCTAATCATGTTATGTTGTAAACCCAGTCTGCATGTGTAAATTGTAAATAATCTTAGCAGATCTGAGTCATGTATGTAAATTGCCTAGGTAAACCTAAATTTTCTAGTGATAATCTACGTTCCGAAAGGTTTTTTGTCTCACCGATCCATTATCGGCAGAATTTTTCTTCGGCCTAACCCCAAAGCCGGAATGAATTGTCATTAGAATTTTAGGTGAATCCTAGTGTGCTTCGAGTTTATGAAAAAGTAATTTGGAAATAATCCTAATTATTTGGCTAGGTTATTTCAAATTGCTTGATTTGCTAGATTATATTTGTCGCAAAACTGGGTGGTCTATGAGGGTCTATGTCAAATTGGTTTTCCCCCTTGAGATGTAAAAGTGTAAAAGTCATGATGTAAAGTGTCTTGAGCGTTAGAAAATGTTTTATCCCCTCATAAGTCCTAAGTCCTAGGTCCTAGGTGATTTTTCCAAAGGCTAAGTTTGAGGATCCAAAAATAAAAATAAAAATAATAAAAAATTAAAAATAACTAAAAAAAATAAAATTTAAAATTAAAAAATAAATTAAAAAGTAAAATAAAATAAAATAATAATAAGTCAAAGTTTTGAGAAAATAAATGCAAGATTTTAATTTTTTAATATTTAAAAATTCGATGGATGAGATTAAAAGGGATTTTGATCCTCATCAATGGTCGAGATCATTTTGATATGGATCACTCGAACTAGCCGTTGGGAAATTTTCCCTTAAATAGGGTGTCAGGGGTCATTTGAGATTAGATTGGAGTTGTGAGTCTTGTGTTAAAGAAAGCTCTCTTGTAGTCATTTCTTGTGCAATAAAGAAAGACTTTGGGGTTGAAATCTTGCTGGTGTTACTCTTCTGAAATGTTGTAAGCTGTTTCATTTTCTGCATAAATTTATTTTCAGCCATTGGTAATAGCTTGATGAAGAGTGATGTTGAACACAGGTATCTTGTTCAGTCACTAGGGTTTGAATGGTAATATAATTTCTGAAAATAATGGCAGGTATCTCCATTGGATTTGGATTTTACTATTGTTTTTTCCCCTCTTTATTGATAGTTGAAGTGAGCTGTGCAGGAAATCTAGATTGTAGAGATCAACGGGCGTTTGGGGAAGTTCTCGGTTGAATCAGCCAACTCCTGTAAAGCATTTTCCTGAAGAACCCAGCCAATTTCGATCCTGGGTTTATCATTTAAGTTTATCTTTTGAATGCATGAGAGGTTTTCTAAAGTATCTCATAGTAAATCTGAAATTCTGAAAATATTATTGTGGATTATTGACAAATCTGGCTGCTTAAGAGTCGAAAATCTGTAAATATTGTAATTGATTTGTAGGGTTTTAGTGTTAATCCTTGCATATATTATTTCTGCGTATTTTTGCTTTTGTTGTTACAGGTTTTGGAGCTGAAGATATAATCTCGTTCTGAAGCCAGATCTAGGCCCTGGAGGGTAAGATCTGGCCTCAACATCATTTTGCAAGGATAATCCTCAACGGGTTTTTCAATTTTTCTGAAGAAGGTCGAAACTATCTGCCTGCTGGGGTTTCATTTCCAAAAAAAAAAGAATCGAAATTTTTTAAGAAGGCTGTGTGGAGCTCCTGGATTGTTGCCAAGCTTCAGCATTACCGTCTATCAGCTCTTTCCCTCAAAACGCAACTTCATTCTACCCAGCTTGCAAGCGAATCTTCAGCATTGTCACTGCCAGATAACCTCAATCCTCTTCAGCGCTGCCTCTTTTTCCTTCACGCATCTAAACTCCTCCACATATCCACCTTTTGCTCCATTAACCCTGTGTGAAATCCATCTGCTGTCATCGTTAACCATCCCTTCTCCTTCTCTGCACATTTATTATCCAGTGTCCAAACTTGCAAAAACCCTCACGTAGTTATTCCAGCTCCACGCTTTCTGCTACGTTCTCCTCCACATGCACATCGTAGCACCCTCCACCTACCTATACGCAAAGCTACAGATCCGCTGCCATTTCTCTACATACTCACCCTACCCCTGCGTGCCATTCCAGTTAATCACTTGATCCATAGCTCCTTCAGTATTCTTTCTGCAACGTTTTCATTCATCTGCTGCGATCCACATTTCATGCCTTTGCTAAAACCTGCAAATCCTTCCGTATTCAGCCTTATCTTCCCGCAGCTGCCGTCCCGCAGAGACAAATACGTAATTCGATTTTCATTTACCCAAGTTCGATTTTGTTATTTAGTTTAGTTTAGGGTTAGTATTGTTAGAACGCTTTTGATTTTTAGGTTAGCGTACACTTTTTTTTATGAGATATGCATTTGATATTTTTAAGTGTTAGTTTTTTTATATATTTCTCAGCTTTAGTTTTGACATTTAGAAATTTCTTAAAGTTTTGTTTTGTTTTGATAAATTAAAAATCTCATAAAAAAAATAAAATAATAAAAAATAAATCCAAAAGTTAGTTTTTTTTTCTTTAATTCAATTTTTATTTTTGTTTCATATAGATTAGGTGTTAGTCTAGTTTTAGATTTTTTTTTTTTTTGATTAATTTTAGTTTAGGTTTACTTATATTTAGTTCAGTTCAGTTTGTTTTATTTAAAAATTATAAAAAATATAAAAAGTCCCAAAAAAGCATAAAAAGTTTTAAGCTTTAGTTTTCTTTAGGTTTTGTTTAATATTGTCATTAGGTTTTGATTTATTAGTTTAATTCTTAACTTAGGTTTTAGTTTTAAATTAGATACATTCAATTTCGTTAAAAAAAAAGGAAATATATATATATATATATATATATATAATTTTGTGTGTCGCATTTAGTCTTAGCATATTTTGTCACGTTTCCAAATTTTGGTGTATTTCGCTAAGGCTAATCGATTTTTGATTAATATTTATCATTTTTATATGGTTAAACATGCTTAAATGTTCATTTGAATATTAGCTATATGAAAGTAATAACTGGCTAGCATTTAAAATTACGTGGTTATTTAAAGCATTTAATCTTTTGAATTTTAATTGCTGGAATATTGTTAAATCATTGAGCATTTATCGATTATTTCGCGTTTGGTAAAATTAATCTTTGTTTGGGTTATTTGACAATAAATGATTGTTAATGGTGGAATTACAAAGTTCATATTTCTGCAGTATTTGATAAACAATTATTTAATCATTAACTCCATAAGGCACTGGTATATTAACTTCTAAAATCAATCAAGTGCTATTTTGCCTTGCTGTGTCTCCCAACCCAACTGGTCCATAGCTGGTCAACCTTTATCCCATAGGGTCTACCCCCCTTAGCCTCAGGAGACGGCTTAAACGAGAGATCGGGGATCAGGGTGACAGCCCCCAGTCTGAGCATTGTCATGACAATCTGTGCGAAAACACTTCTTTCACCTGTGATAGTTGATTCCTTACTCCCCGGATGATCCTTGGCCCAGATGACCACTCTCCTAAGCCCTACGAAATTGCTGCTAGAGGCCACTACGCAGTCCCTCTGCCCAGAAATGCATATCGCTGCAACTACGGACTAGCTAGCTGCAAAATTTTGAGGAAATGTCCTCAGCCTTCTACCTTTCCTGTTCCTGAAACCCCCAGCAAGCTAGGGACCTCCTGGCTGTCTCAATCCTCTTCTGCGTATTTTTGGCTGCCCAGAAAATACGTAGTATCCTCCTCTGCGTGGTTGGGTGAATTGTAAATTGATGTTGGAACTCTTGTAATCTCTGTGGAACTGCCTCCCTAGGGCGGGCACAAATAGTCCCTCGAAGTAGAGGTTGAATCCTCCTTGCGGAAGACTCATGACTAAACAGTCGATAGATTCGCTAAGCAACAGAGCATACAAGGTAAATTTGTTTGTCAAATGATCAGAATGCTGCAAAATGAGAGCTCCTTCCTCTTTTATCACTTTGGGCCCCCTTAGCCCCTTGTGGGCCCCTCCTTCCACTAGTTCGAATTCCCTCCAACGCATTCCTTGGCCAAGTTCGAATTATGCATGTGGGTGGACCCCACATTCCACTAGTTGCCAGAAATAAAGTCCAATTGCCTATAGTTCCTAAGTTCTGCATGTTGGGTCCTCCTCCTAAGCCAAAATGATGCCAAAATTGTGTAGTTGCACCCCGTGATTAATTCATTTGAGAAGGGACATGATAGTCCTCCCCTCCCAAATGTTGCTTGCCCTCAAGCAACCTCAAACCCGGGTGCTCCAATATGTGCTCACCCTCCCAGGTAGCATCCTCATCCGATAAGTTCTTCCAGCGTACCAAGAACTCCCTGATGGTTCTGCTCCTTAGTCTCCTCTCCTTGCTCTCCAATATGGCCTCTGGTTCCAGCACCAAATGGCCTTCATCATAGCTGTTGCGGTCACCTGTTGTCCCAACACCTTCTTCAAGCATGAGACATGAAATACATTATGGATTATACTCCCCGGAGGTAGCTATAGCTCATAAGCCACCTCTCCAACACGCCTAGTCAACTGGCAAGGCCCATAGAAGCGTGGTTGTAGCTTCTCGGCCCCCTTCTGTTTCAGCATAGACTATCTGTACGGCTACAACCAGAGGTACAGTAGGTCTCCCTCCTCAAAGTGCCTCTCTATCATGTGCTGATCTGCATATAGTTTTTGTTGATTCTGGGTTGTGGCTAGATTATCCTTAAGAACTTTGAGGATATCTTGGCTCTCTTGGACCCAGTGTTTGGCCTTTGGGGCCCAGTTGTCTCTGAAAATAGCATCAGTGAAAGTCAGAGCATCATAATCATAAAGGGCACGGAAAGGAGTCATACCGATAGACATGTGGTGTCTGGTGTGTGGTGTTGTAGCAAAACTCGCCCAAGTGCAACTACCGAATACATGTCCTCTGCTGACCTGTCACATAGTTTCTTAGGTACCCCTCCAACCACTGGTTGACCCTCTCCGTCTGGACGTCCGTTTGAGGGTGATAACTGGTGCTAGGAGTGAGCTCCATCCCAACCAACCTAAAGAGCTCTTGCCAAAAGCCACCCATAAATCTACTGTCTCTATCACTCACAATGTTCTTGGGGAGTCCATGTAGTCTAAAAACCTCCCGGAAGAACAACTTGGCACCTTGGGCAGCTGTGTATCTAATGGGGATGGTGAAGAAGTGGGCAAATTTGGTCAGCTTGTTGACCATCACATATATGCAATCCTTCCCCTGTACTGTGGGGAGCCCAGTGATGAAATCCATCGAGATACTTTCCCATTTCCCCTCTGGATTGGGAAGTGGCTGTAATAGCCTGCAACGTAAGTCAGCTCCCCCTTGTTCTGCTGGCAGGCCTCACACTCCCTTACATGTTGCAGCACGTCCTCCTTGAGGCCTTTCCATGTGAACCTCTCCCAAACAGCTATGTAAGTCTTCCGAAACCCCTGGTACCTAGACAGTGTTGAATCATGAGCTGCCTGGAGTATCCTCTCCCTCAACTGCGAGTTAGGCACCAAGTAAATGTGCCCCTTGTAATAGATGACCTCATTCATCACACGGTAATGCTCATCTGCATGTGTCCCCTCCAGCACCTCATAGGCCTTCCTCTCCCTGGAGTACTCTACCAACAACTGATCCCTCCAATCCTGGGAGATGCTCGTAAGAAATAATCCAGCCGGTCTCCTAGATAGAGCATCGGCCACCACATTGTGCTTGCCCCGCACATACTCAATATCAAATTCGTAGGCCTGCACCTTGCTGGCCCATCTCTGCTACCTGCTATTGAGGCCTTGCTACTCCTTGAAATGTCAAAGACTGTTGTGATCAGTCTTCACTTGGAATCGGTTGCCCACCAAGTACTGGTAGAACTTGGCCAATGCATGCATAATGGCCAACATCTCCTTGTCATATATGGAATATGACTGCTCATGCGGTAGGAGCTTTCGACTCTCGAAAGCTATAGGGTGCTCCTCCTATGACAATACGGCTCCAACTCCTACCCCTGATGCATCACACTCCATCGTGAATGGCTAGAAAAATCTGGTAGTGCCAAAATAGGGAAACTGCTCGTCACCTCCTTGAGGCAATCGAAGGCCGCCTGTGCTCCCTCCGTCCATGCAAAGCCCCTTTCTTGATCAAGTCGGTCAAGGGTGCTGCCAGCTGCGAGAACTATTTGACAAACTTCCTGTAGTAAGTGCAAATGCCCAAGAAGCTTCTCATCGTAGTCATGTCTTGTTGGAATTTCTAAGTCTGACACGTTAGAAATCCTCCATGCACTTTACCGATTTATTCCTACCTACTTGTCTTGTTACTTAACAAGTTATTTACAATGTAAATACTGAAAATAAACACTAGTGCATGCTCAACATATTACAAATGATCAACTAAAGGAAACAGAAACAAGCACACAAAATGACACCATTATTTTTGGACCAATGTCTCCGAAAAAACCCAATACGGAAAACTAGTGCAGCTATCTGAGGGTTTTCTTATTAAGCAGTTTCAGAGTACAATCTGGGTGCCAAATCCAGCTTACCCAACAGAGAATACCCTTGGGAGTAGCTCCTCAGCTCCAATCTGCCCCAGAAACCCCAGCATCTACCTTTCTGGACTGCGTCAACCTCTCTCTGCCCAGCGCTGGCCTTGTGTCACCCTGAATAGGCCTCCATTAGCCTCAAGAGGCCTCGCGTCAGCCTTCTAGCCCTTTACGTCGGCTACGCTGGCCCCTCTGAAGCACTGTGCAGCGCCTGGTTGCCTCTCTGTGAGCCCTGGTTGCTACTGTGTCACTCTCTTTGGCTCCTGCGCTGATTTCCTGGCACTATCTCTGCCTCTCTGTCTCTCTGTACTCATTGCCCCTCAATTGCAACTCCGATCACTGATTCTATCTCTCTTAGCAAACCCCACTCTAGAGAATAGAATGACTAATCATGTGGTGTATTCTCCAAGTGACCCTCAAGCCTCCTCTTATACTTTTCTCGTTGACATATCAACGGCCAAGATTAAGTCTCTAATCAATGGCTAAGATTAGATCTGGCTTGATCCATGTCTTTTGGACCATTCTAACACAGTTTTATATTAATTCACATTAATATTTTAATTTCCCTAAGTTTAGACTTAGGGACTCCATTAAAAATATTAATTATTTTAATATCTTCCTAATTGTTTAGAATCTGCCCAAACCCTTTCTGGGTATTGGAGATCTCATGTGCCTTAACCTCTCCATCAAATTTCGTGGCTAAAGCACATCTGATGCTACCCCAAATCAACACTCCCTCTTAGCGAGGACTGTGCTCTAGCAATACTCCTCACTGAGTATTACCTTGATCATCTAGCATCGGTCCTTGTACTAATGCTAGGTCTACTGCCCATCATCCTCTGCACTGTTGCATCCTGTACTGCTAGCCATGGCTCTGCCACTGCCAGTGCTGCATCCGTACTGCAACTTCCTCTGCATCCGTGCTGCTGCCCATGGCTCTGCCACTACCACTACTGCATCTCCTCTCATCATGCTTCATCGTGCTGCCCATTGCTGCACTGCAACTCAGTTACTGAGAAGTAAGTAACTGATCTCCCAATTATGACCTCTCTGTTGGGCTAGAGACCCTCTTAATGCTGAAGCTCCCCCTGCCGCTAACAAGTGCTCCCTCCCTAACCTCTGCGCTGCTGCAATAACTCCCTGCATCTCGCACTGTTGCACACCTCTCTATGCCATCTTGCACTGGTGCAACACTCCCATGCCTCTCGCACTGCTGCAGCTTGCTAGCCTTGTGTTGTCCTGGGAATCCTGCACTGTAGCTCTCTCTGCTGCTCCATCCGCATCCATCTTTACCCACATCCGACAGTCTTGCTACTCCTCATTAGGGCTCCCGTAGCAAGGTCTAATCCAAGAGGCTGGGTACCTCGAGGATCCTACCCCTCATCACTTGTAGTCCATCTGACTACAACTCGATGTCTCCCCACTTCCGCTCAAGTTGTGCATGTGCACTTATGGCACAATCATCATCTGTCTCCACTTCCTTCTCTACCCTTGCTGGCGCTGCCTTAGTCTTGGAAGACTCTCCTTTACTCTTCTTCCTTGGACATTGGGTCACATAATGACCCAGCTCCCCACAGTGGAAGCACTTGATCTTGGAGAAATCCTTCTTCTTCCATTTTTCTTGTTTTCCCTCAGATGCTAGGGCAACATCTTCCTCCTCCTTTTTGCCTCTGATTCCCTTATTACTGCTTCCCGCCTTCGTTTGTTGTCTGATCTCTTCTTAGCGAAGAGCCGCCCACATCTCCTCCCAAAGTGGAAGGATCCCTCTGCCCAGCATACTCTGGACAAATACCTCCCAGTGTTCTGAGACTGCATTCAGGTCTGTCCTCACCATCAATTCCTGATCTGGTGTGGCTCCTATGGAAGTCAACTGATCTCGGATCTCATTTAGTCCTATGAGGAAGGTGTCGATCGGTTCTCCCTTCTTCATCTGATATGACCTCATCTGATTTTCTAGTAACATCCTTCTCTGCACAGAAGTATGTTGGTACAATTTCTTTAGCGCCTCCCACATCTCATTTGCCGTTTCCTTCTTGGCAATGTGTGGTACTACATGGTCCTTGACCCCGACAAGGATGATGCTCTTGGCCCTCGCCATTGCCTCCTCGTACCTGTCTTTATCAGCTGGGTCAACTGGGATCGCTATCGTCCTCAAGGCGAAGTGCTTGACACGATTTCTGTCAAGTACGGATAAGATTTTGGCCTTCCAAACTACAAAGTTTGAGGCTCTGTCCAATCTGTCCTGGTCTCTTACTCCGTGTAGTGCCATGCTGCTCTTCTACTTCCCTCCTGGAAGTTCTTGATGTGACTTCCTCTGTGCCTCGATTTCCCTCTTGGAAATCCTTCTGTTAATGTCGAGATACCCCCTACTCTGATCATCTGCGCAATTGCACCACTGATCCGGATTTCTCAGCCAGAAACCCTCAGTAACAGCTCCCTCCTCCTTGGCCTTGCCCTGTTAGGTACTGTTCTGACTACAGTATCCCACTAGCTCCACTCTGCAACTTTCCCACAGCCTCCTAAACCCCAGCAACCTGAAGGTGAGAGCTCCTAGGCTTTGCGCAATCCTGGCACTAGCAACTTGACCTCCTCAGCCAACTGCGTAAGCCCTCCTAGCTTCTGCGTGGCTCTGCGTAAGCCTCCCTTTGCCTCCCTTAGCCTCTGTGCTGCCTCTTCCGGGCTCACCCTTAATGACGCAGGCACTGCATCACCCTTCCCTTGTTGCTGCTCTGCTAGGAACAACCTCTGTCACTCAGGACAACTGTTTTCTGCTGCTATTGCTAAGCTTGGATGATGCCCTCAGTTCTCCTGTGATCTGCAACCACGCTCCGATACCATGTTGGAATTTCTAAGTCTGACACGTTAGAAACCCTCCATGCACTTTACTAATTTATTCCTACCTACTTGTTCCGTTAATTAACAAGTTATTTACAATGTAAATATTGAAAATAAACACTAGTGCATGCTCAACATATTACAGATCATCAACTGAAGGAAACAGAAACAAGCACACAAAATGACACTGTTATTTTTGGACCAATGTCCCCGGAAAAACCCAATGCGGGAAAACCGATGCAGCCATTTGAGGGTTTTCTTCTTAAGCAGTTTCAGAGAACAATCTAGGTGCCAAATCCGGCTTACCCAACAGAAAGTGCACTTGCCAGTAGTACCTCTCAGTCTGAGACAAATGTCTCGGCTGAAACCCCGGATAAACCCTCCGGCAACTCCTCAGCTCCAATCTGCCCTAGAAACCCCAATGTCTACCTTACTGGACTGCGTCAACCTCTCTCTGCCTAGCGCTGGCCCTGCATCACCCTGAATAGGCCTTCGTTAGCCTCAGGAGGCCCTGTGTCAACCTTCTGGCCCTCTGCGTCAACTACGCTGGCCTCTCTGAAGCATTGCGCAGCTCCTGGCTGCTACTGCGTCACTTTCTCTGGCTCCTCTGCTGATCTCTCATCATTATCTCTGCCTCTCTGTACTCACTGCCCCTCAGTTGCAACTCCAATCACTGATTCTATCTCTCTTAGCAAATCCTGCTCTAGAGAATAGAATGACTGATCATCTAGTGTATTCTCCAAGTGACCCTCAAGCCTCCTCTTATACTTTTCTCGTTGACATATAAACGACCGAGACTAAGTCCCTAATCAACGGCTAAGATTAAATCTAGCATGATCCATGTCTTTTGGACCATTCTAACACAGTTTATATTAATTCACATTAATATTTTAATTTCACTAAGTTTAGACTCAGGGACTCCATTAAAAATATTAATTATTTTAATATCTTCCTAACTGTTTAGAATCTACCCAAACCCTTTCTGGGTATTGGAGATTTCATGTGCCCTAACCTCTCCGCCAAATTTCATGGCTAGCGCACATTCGATGCTACCCCAAATCAACACGTCTCGGGAAACTGGCCAATCCTAGATGGCCTGGATCTTCTCCTCGTGAACCTTCACCCCGTCTACTCCAACGATATGCCCGAGATAAAGCATCTCTGTCAATCCAAACTCGCACTTGGAGAGCTTCGCATAAAACTGCTACTCCTCCAGAACACGCAGTACCTCCTCCAAATGTTGGAGGTGCTCCTCCCACGTCCGGTTATAGATCAAGATGTCATCAAAAAAGACTAGCACGAACCTCCTCAACTACCCCTGAAAGATATGATTCATGCAAGACTAAAATGTGGCGGGAGCGTTGGTCAGCCCAAATGGCATGACCAGAAACTCAAAGTGCCCATAGTGGCACCAGAATGTTTTCTTCGGGATGTCCTAATCCCGAACTCTGATCTGGTGGTAGCTCGAACGGAGATCGATCTTAGAGAAGTACTTGGCTCCTCTAAGCTCATCCATTAGCTCATCAATGCGGGGAATGGGATACCGGTTCTTGAGGGTCTTCCTATCAAGGGCTCTGTAGTCGACACACATCTTGAGGGTCCCATTCTTTTTCTTCACCAACACTACGAAAGAAGCAAAAGGGATGGAACTAGGCCTGATGTGACCCAAAGCAAGTAGCGCCTGAATAGCCTTCTCTATCTCGTCCTTATAGGCTTTGGGGTACTTATAAGGAATTGTGATGACTACCTGTATACTCGGCTCCAGCTGAATGGTGTGCTCAAACCCTCTATCTGGTCGCTGCCCTGGTGGAATGTCCCCAAACACTGTTGCGTACCTGTCCAGTCGAGCCTGAATGTCTGTTGGTGGTGATTGTGCCTGCCCCCCAACCTCTGAGATCCTCAACTCAACTGCCCATGCAATGTCCCCATGTCGAAGATCCGCCTCCATCTTGTGGACTGAAACGGTCTGAGGCGGATAAGACTGCATGCCTCTCAAGTCCACCAGTTTGCCATCTGGCCCCATGAACTCCATCTCAGGTTTCCTCTAGTCTGTCATGACTCGCCCAAGGGAATACAGCCACTGGACACCCATGACGACGTTGGTGTTTGGCACATTGACCACAAAGAAGTGGCCTGTCATCAAGAAGTTTCCCATAACTACTATCAAGGAGGGAATGTATCTGGTACACTCGATGGTACGGTCACCTGGTACTAGGACAGAGAACCCCTCAAACTCTGTTGTGGTGAGACCCCTCCTCTGGACCAGTTGTGCATCTATGAAGTTGTGGGTAGCCCCACTGTCCACTAGTACCGACATCCTCTGTTCCTGTACCGTACCTCTGTCCCTGAGTGTCAAAAACTTAGGAATCCCGCATAGAGAAGCAAGGACTCCCCGTGATGAGGCAAGAGATGCCCCTTCCCGTGGAGGTGGTGGTGTTAGTGGCCCTCTGTCCCCCGAACTCTCTCCATCTGTCCCACCACAATCCTGTTCCACCTCATCCTCTTGGTCACTGTCAAAAAAGACCTCAATGTAATGTGCTCTACCTGTTGTGCACCTATGGCCTGGTGCCCAAGGCTCTCTGAATGTGAAGCATAGCTACCTCCTTCGGAGGTCCTTCCGTGTTTCCTCATCTAGCTGCCCCCTCTCCTGTGTGGTCTTCGATGGTGGGGGTCTAGTCTCATGCCCCTTCTGTGGAAAAGGGGCCTGTCCAGGGAATGACACTCTGGTCTTGGGGATGGCCCTCTGCAAATCTCTGGCGCACACCACTGCCTCCTGTAGCATGGAGGGTTTGCATGACTTCACTAGTCCATGCAAAGGCTCAAGCAAACCCTCAATGAAGGTGTATACCCTCCTGCCCTCGAATAGATTTGGGACCATCACTGACACACGCAGAAAACCAAAAAATTACTGCTCTGGGTTGCCTGCTTGGTGCAGTTGTGTCAGCTCCCTGAAAGATGCTTCCGAATCCCTTTAATCAAATCGCTCCACCACCCTCCTGGTGAAGTCCTCATACGAAACTATCTGGGCATGCCCCAAAGTGTTTAGGCCATGAAACCACCAGTCATGGGCTTCCCCCTCCAAGTGCAGCGCTGCTATTTTAATGGCCTCCTACTCCGTCATCCGATTGAGTTGAAAGTATGTGTCCATCTTTGCAACCCAAGCCCTCGCTATGCACTTGGCAGTGCCATCAAATGTAGGGAAGTACATCCTCCCTATAGTTCTCTGTAGCTCATAGTTTTGGGTCCTCTATCCTCGTACCCCTTGTTCCTCTCACTCTACTTGAGCTTGTAGTAATCTCTGAAGGAGAGGGTTCCTTGAAATCTTCGTCCATCGCTTGCCACTCTCTGAAGTAATCTCCCATCTGGGGAGTGTCTTCCTCCTTTGCTGGTTTGATTTGTGCTATAGGCACAAAGGAGGGTAGTGTAGCCCTAGTGGGCACACTCACTGAAGGGCATTGCATTACTGGTGAGGGATGATCGAAAGGTTGAGAAGCCCTAGAAGTCTCTCCACACAAAAACCATCTAGGTTTGGCTCTGTCTTGGCTTTGTGATTTGATCTCCTCCAGCATGTCTTTCTGCCCCTTGGCCAAGTCACTTAAAGCCCTCAAAAGGCTATTGAAATCCATCTCCTCCCTATTCTTGGGCTCTGTAATTTCCTCCTCTCCGGCCACTATTTTCCCTCTTTCCTCCGTGTCTAGTGTAATTTCCAGCTCCCTTTCTCTGCTCCTGTACCTCTGCCTCCGGTAAGTGATGTTCTTCCGTTCTTCTCCTCTCATAGGAAACCAACCCCACAGCTGAGCCAAGAATTAGGCTATGATACCATTGTAATGTTCCTAAACAGTAATTTAAGTGATATTCCAAATAAATAAAGAATGTAGCAATACGAAATTAAAAACACGCATCAAACACCCATGAAACACTGTAAAACTAGTGTTAAGTAAAAATTAGTTAGATTTGGACTGAAGATCAGGTTACTATCAAATTAGAATAAGATTAGAAGACATACCAAAAACCGCATTCCGAACACATGAAGGTCATTATGAATTTAAAGTAATGCCGTTTGGATTAACCAATGCACCAACGACGTTTCAAGCAACTACGAATGAATTATTTCGCCCACATCTCAGGAAGTTTGTATTAGTATTCTTTGATGATATTCTAATTTACAGTAAAACTTGGAAGGAGCACTTGCAACATTTGGATAAGGTTCTTACACTACTTAAAGAACACCAATTTTACGCAAAAAAATCCAAATGCACCTTCGGAAAGGAAGAAGTAGAATACCTTGGACACATTATATCCCATGAAGGTGTAAAGGTGGACCCTAACAAAATCCAAGCTATAAAAGAATGGACCAAACCTGTTAATATATCCAAGCTAAGAGGGTTCTTAGGTTTGACGGGATATTATCGAAGGTTTATTAAAAACTATGAACATATAACTGCACCTCTAACAAATCTTTTAAAGAAGAATTCGTTTCTATGGGATGAGGAAGCAGGAAGGTGTTTTGAAAAATTAAAAGAAATTATGTCTAATGCTCCCGTATTAGCAACACCAGATTTTTCTAAACCATTTATCATTGAGTGTGATGCTTCTGGATTCGGTATAGGTGCAGTACTAATGCAACAAGGACATCCAATAGCTTTTGAAAGTAGGAAGCTCAATAAAAGAGAACGCCTCAAATCCACATATAACAAAGAAATGCTCGCTATCATGCACACACTAGCTAAGTGGAGGCAATATCTTTTGGGAAGTAAGTTTTCTATTCGAACAGACCATAACAGTCTCCAACATCTCCTTCAACAAAAAACACTTTCCGAAGAACAACAAAAATGGATTGAAAAAATTGCTGCTTTTGACTTGGAAATACTACATAAAAGAGGTAAAGACAATGTAGTAGCAGATGCCTTATCCAGGAAAGATGAAGAACCAACACTACTTGCAATGTCGGTTGTTGTTCCTGAGTGGCTTAACGAAATTCGAAGTGAGTATGCCAAGGATCTAGAAGTAACAACAATAATCAATAACCTTCCCAATAACTCAAAATTTGAGTGGAAGAATGATATCCTATGGTATAAGGGAAGAATATATCTAAATACAAATTCCAAGTTTAAGTTTAAGATACTCAAGGAATTACATGACTCACCGTCAGCTGGACACGTAGGATTCTTTAAGACTTACTACAATGCACATCAATCTTTCTTTTGGAAGGGAATGAATCGTGATATTCAGAAGTATGTAGCAGAGTGTGACACATGTCAAAGGAATAAAAGCGAAAATATTACAACACCAGGATTACTTCACCCCTTAAACATTCCAAATCAGAAATGGGAAGAAATCTCAATGGACTTTATCGAAGGATTACCAGTATCTGAAGGCAAGGACAAGATTTTCATAGTAGTCGACAGACTCACCAAATATGCTCACTTCATGGCAATAAAGAAGTCATACTCAACAAAAGAAATTGCTGAAATATTTTGCAAAAATATATATAGGTTACATGGTTTTCCAAAGGTCATTGTGAGTGATAGAGATGCCAAGTTCAAAGGTAATTTCTGGAAGGAATTGTTCAACCATATAGGAACTTACCTAAATATGAGTTCCGCTTATCACCCTCAAACAGATGGCCAAAGAGAGGTTGCCAATAAATGTTTGGAGGCCTACCTACATTGCTACGCTACAGAAGAACAAAATAAATGGGCTCAATGGCTACATCTTGCTGAGTGGTGGTATAATTCCACTTATCATACATCAACAAAAATGACGCCATTTCAAGCTCTATATGGGTATGAACCCCCAAAATGGAAGGATCTAGCTATTGTCCAGACAAATCTACCCGCTGTTAAGGATCAACTAGAAGAGACCCAAAAAATCGTCCAAATATTAAAAAAAAAACCTGAAGAATGCAAGGAATCATATGAAGCAACAAGCGGACCATAACAGAACCGAAAGAGAGTTTGAAGTGGGAGAATGGGTATTTGTTAAGCTCCAACCATACAAACAATTATCTTTAAAATAGAAAGGAAAAAACAAATTGGCACCAAAGTTTTATAGACCTTATCGGATTAACAAAAGGATTAGCCAAGTTGCGTATGGTTTAAGCCTTCCAGAGACAAGTCGTGTTCACAACGTCTTCCACGTATCTTGCCTTAAAAGGGCACTAGGTAACAATCAAACAGCACAAACAACACTTCCATCCCTTGATGATGAAGGAAGAGTCATTTTAGAACCAGAAGGTATTTTGTCTACTAGAGAAAGAAAGCTTCGATATCGTACTATCAAGGAATATCTGATCAAGTGGAAGGACTTGCCCGAAGAAGAAGCTTCTTGGGAGAATGAAGCATTTTGTCAACAACATCCGTCGTTACGTATGCTTTGAGGACAAAGCATTCTTTCGAGAGGAAGGCAATGTTATGTGAAAATTAGTTAGATTAGGTTATTATTTAATATTCAGTTAAATTAGATGAAAGGGCACGATCATAAGATCATGCCCTTTCCCCAAAGGGTGTTCCTGGCGGTATATAAGCCAGGCTCCCGCAATTGTAATATCATCATTTGTAATTTCATTTCTTTAATAAAATATTTATATATATAAATTCTGCGTATCTTAAAGATCTCTGTTCCAAATCACTTGATCCATGCCTGCTGTTGACCTGTCACATAGTTACGAAAATACTCTTCAATCCATTTATTTACAATTTCCGTTTGGCCATCAGTTTGCGGGTGATAGCTGGTGCTAGGGGTTAATTCAGTTCCAACTAGTCTGAAAAGTTCCTGCTAGAATACGCCCATGAATCTACTATCATGGTCGCTGACTATGTTCTTCGACAACCCATGTAATCTGAAGATTTCTTTGAAAACGAGTTATGCCACTTGCTTGGTCGAGTAATCTGCCGATATAGCAAAGAAGTGTGTGAATTTAGTCAATCTGTCCACCACGGTGTATATGCAATCATTCCCTGTGCTTTGGGTAATATTGCGATAAAATCCATCGATATGCTTTCCCATTTCTGTTCTGGAATGGGTAGAAGTTGGAGAAGACCCGCGAGAGGTGTATGCTCAACTTTATTTTGCTGACATGTCATGCATTCCCTGACATATTTCATCACATCTTCCTTGAGTCCCTTCCATCAGAATTGCTCTCGAATATGTCGGTATGTCTTGAAGAACCCTTGGGTCCAGCCGAAGCAATATCACGTGTAACCTTCATAATTTTCTCCTTAAGTGTAGATTCAAGGACCAGATATATCTTGTCTTTATAGTAAATGATGTCATTGACTATTTTGTACTTGTCGTCCTAGATAATCTTGTCGAAAAGCATTCAAGCAAACTGGTTCTTAGTATATTTGGCGGAGAGGTACCCCTTCCAATCTTCTGTGAGCTCCATGAGGTTGCAAGCCACTGGTTTCCTCAAAAGTGCATCATCCACCACACTTTTCTTCCCTTTCACATATTCGATGTCAAAGTTGTAAGCTTGAATTTTGCTTACCCATTTCTGCTGTCGTCATTCAGGTCCCTTTGTCCCAAGAAATGTCGCAGGGTGTTGTGGTCTGTCTTGACTACGAACCTATTACCTACCAGATACTGTCTGAACTTTGCCAGTGCGTGCATGATGGCCAACATTTCTTTGTCCTATATGGAGTAAAGCCTTTTTGTATCTTCTAGCTTCCGACTTTCAAATGCGATCAAATGACCTTTCTGCATTAGGGCGACTCCTATTCCTTCTCCGGATGCATCACACTCTAATATAAATGGCTGGCCAAAGTCAGGAAGGGCTAGTACTGGAAACGAGCTTATTATTTCTTTGAGCTTGTTGAATGCCTTGTCAGCTGCTTCCGTCTGTTGAAAAGTGTAACTAGGTTCGGTCTTCATAATGACATGTGTAATTGTGATTTTATGTAATTGATGAAAAGAAAAAAAATAAAATTATTATTGTAATGCTTGTCTTATGGGTTTCATGAGCAAGGAATTTTATTTTAGTGATGGCTCCCATTGTGAGCCTTTAGAATTTCATCTAGTCATAAAAGTCAATTTGAGTCTATGTCATGTATGAAGGACCCTTCTTGGGCATGTTACAATCTATGTAAGTCATTAAAAGAGTCAAAGAGATCCTCCAAGACCAAGCTCAACCTCCTCCAAGAAGTCGGCCTCAAGATGATCTCCAAAAGGCATGTCGGCCTAGTCTACAAGTCAAGTCAGCTTAATTCATGAGAAGATCACTATAAATAGGCAGCTCGACCCTCATTTGAAGACAAGATTTCGGTGAAGGTAATCCAAGTGAGAAAAGTGCGAAATAATTCGATCTAAGGGACAATAGCAGCCCTACATCCAAGCGAATGAAAGAAGGGAAGATCAAAGAGATTATAGGTCTGTTTCTGGGAAACATCTGTCACACGTGCGAGGAAAGGTAAGGGCAGATATATATTGCAGAGAAGCCAAAATTGCAGAAGTTAAGAATCCGAGTTAAGGCAAGAATGTTGTCTGCGCTTCATGCTGAGTTAACATAGAGCTCCTCTCTAGTTAAAGCGAAGAAGTAAGGGACACAATTTATCCTTTATCAGTCACACATGCAAGAAAGGAGAGTCTACTACAACAGGTCGAAGACTACAGTCAAGGAGGCCAAAAAGTTCAGATATGAGTTGGAGAAGTGAAGGCTAAATTGCAAAAATTTGACTTGGTCTTGGAGAGTGTCATTATGGTCATGGATCTAGGTAAGGGTCTTGGTATTCATCTATTGGAATCTCTATAAGAAGAAGAATTTGTTTTGGTTTTCCTCAAAAAGAGTGAGAGGTTTTGGCCCTGGCTGATAGCCTATATATTGTGTCTCTTGTTTCTTTATAGTTTATGCATTGGTAGTTGTTTGATGAAGAAGAACACTATTAACCTAAGTAAAAGAAGATCCTAATCTAAAGAAGTAAAAACCACTCACAAACAATTACTAATAGAAGAAAAATCACTTAATTGCTATACTCCAGATTTCTCAACATAGTATCAGAGCTAAGGTGACTAAGTCAAGGAAGGACATCTTATCAAGGGACACTTAAGGATTAAATCTCAAGGAAGGCATCAAAGCGAAGATCATCTTGAAGTCAAAGGAAGCATCATAACCCTAGATCAAAGAAGTCTACAAAGAAGTATTGGGATCATTATCAAGAGGGAGAAGGCCAAAACCTTACATCTACTCAAGTTAAAGTGTTTTGAAGACTATTCATCCAAAGGAAGCTAGATCAAAAGGTGGTGTCATCTCACTCTTTGTGGGATCAAGGATCATTCTTGAAGAAAACTACCTTCATCAGGGAGAAGCTTTCTATCCTCTAATTTATCATCAACATCAAGGAAGCAACAAGAAGGAGCATCCTATCAAGTAAGTATATTTATGTCCACATTTGAATCTATCAAAAATTCTTTTTGCAAGGAAAACAACAAATTGGTTGGGGCTTCAAACTATCTTGCATGGAAGAAAATGACATATCTGAATCTCATTGAAAATGAGGTTATGGAACATGTCAAAGGTTCTATGACTAAACCAAGAAAGGAAGATGCTCAAGCTCTTTCCAAGTATATGAAAGGGGAAGTTAGGGCTCAAAGGATTCTCATAGAATCCATCTAGGATCCCCTCATCCCATATGTATCTAAACTCAAAACTTCAAAAGAAATCTATGAAAAACTGGTAGAGTTGTATTTCGTAAGCACTGCTGGAGAAGTCATCTCATTAAGGCAAGAACTCTACAAGCTAAAGATGTCAAGGAAAGATGGAATAGCCTCATACTTTACGAGGATATCTGAGATCCAAGATCAACTACAAGATTGGGAGAAGTCTTGTTTGATGGAGAAATGACTACAATTGTATTAAATGCACTACCAAAGCAGTGGGGTAACTTTACTTCAAGTATTTATGGGAAGAAAGCAACTACTCCATTCTAGGATCTATGGTCACTGTGCAAGATTGAAGAATCTAGACTAAAGGCCAAATCTAATGTGGGAGTAGGTGAGCAAAATTAGGCTTATGCTGCAACGACAAAAAGAAAGGGGCAATTTGGAAAGTTTGGTCATTAGAAAAAGAAGAAGGACATGGCTAAAATACAATGCCATGGGTGTTAAGAAAATGGGCACTATAGGAGAGATTGTCCTAAGCTCAAGTAGGACAATAATGAAAGAGGAAGAGAAGAAGCCCACATCACCAAGGAATTGGAGGAAGTTGAAAAGAAGAAATCCAAGAAGGAGGAAGTAATAGATCTCCACTATTGATATAGTCTTCCTCACATAAGTTCTTTTCAAGTTCCTAAGCCTTCTGTTGTAAGTTATGGCCATTATGATTCATTAAGAAAAATGACGGGATGCATCAAGGCATCATAGAAGCATTGAAAGCAAGAGCTTGGGACATCATCATAGAGAAGCATGAAAGATAGTTAGAATCTATGGAAGTCAAGGATATAACTCTTGGGAATCTCATTGGAAACATAAATGGCAAGGTCATCTAGTACAAAGTTCATCATACATATGTCAAAAGGAAACATCTGCTGATGGGGATACTTTAGATCCTCAAGATTCTCTGATGGAATCTTCTTTGAAAGGTTCATCGATCATGAGGGGAAGCAAGTGTTTCATCAAGAATTCCAAACTTGTGGAATTCATGGGATGATGGTATGATGGTATGATGACATAAAAGAGGTAGAGCAATGGATTGAAGCTTTTTCAATAAAGAAAGCTGCTACAGGAAGATTGGATGACCCAAAGGAAAATGAGGTATGTATGCTTACATTTGATATTGTGGAAGCCATGTCATATGGTTGCAGATATCATGAACCAATGCTCCATTTTAAGAGCATGATCAAAAGAAAGGCTCTCCTCCCTCAAAGGGATGCAGGGATGCATGGGTCACACATTCACTAGATGAAATCAACATAATATGTTGTCATATGAAGTATGAGGTGGTTGACTACAATTGAGGAACTCTGATTGGAAGCTCATGGGAATGAAATGTGTGAAGGAAGGAAGGAAGATACGTGGAATATGCAACCATGGTAAAGGCAATCAACATCTCGAAGACCAAGATGATTTGACCAGGATATCTCCATGGAAGATATGAAGACTCTAATGGAGTATGAAAAAGGAAGAGACCCTTGACCAAAATATATCTTTGGGAGATGTGTCGATATGTGTGCAGGATGCTGATGCAAACTAAAAGATGTCATGATGAAAGACCATCACAAATGTAATGTTGATTTTAATGTTCATCCTTTATTTTTGAACAAATATCTGGATGGGTTTATGCAGGGTTGCCAAGGGAAAACCTATGGATGTCTTCCACCACCGATGCACATGTAGTAGGATAAAAGATCCTTAAGTAAACATGGCATGAAGAAACCAGCATGGCATGAAAGAAGGCCAAATATGGACTGATGGATCACTTTCCAATGATGACATTGCTGACTCATGGATGGTCGGTGCCCTATGTAGAAGTCCCAAACATGAAGACTCCTAGATAACAAAAAGAAGTTCATGACATCATGAGGAGGAGTTCTTCAAGAAACTGGTTATCCCATCATCACCTCCTGAGGAGCTGCTGTAGGTCCCTAATTAAGAGGGAGCTTGGAAACAAGTTTCTTATTTGGAAGCAACTTGGAAATTCCTAAGCCAAGAGGGAGCTTAGGTACATTCCTTTCGTAGGAATAGTACATTCCTTTATTGGAATAGATATGTCCTCCCTAATTAAGAGGGAGAGATAGACACATCATTCTTGGCTTCACTTGGGAAGACAAAATGGAGGATTGGGTAAACATCTGGCATCCGATACTCTTTGAGGATGAGTTAGGGCATCCAAGATAAGAGTAATTGTAGAGGACTGATATTCTTTGAGGACTGGGAATCGAAGATAAGAATAGTGCTGGTGGAACACACCCTGAGAACTCGGGTGGGGTATGTTCCAAGAGAGACAATGATGAAGGTGTTTATACATCATTGGTCTCGCTAGCATTGTGCTCAGATCTCGTGGAGAGATAGAGCTGTTAGTCAAGGCCTTGCTATGTGACAAAGCTGGTTGATATGATGCTAAACAGATGGGTTACCAATTCACCTCTTCTTATGAGAAATTCTTCAAATTGAGAATGACCAAGTATTATTATGAATACCTCCCTAGTTAAGAGGGAGTGGTGAAAAGTGTAACTTGGTTCGGCCTTCATAATGACATTTGTAATTGTGATTTTATGTAATTGATGAAAAGAAGAAAAATAAAATTATTGTTGTAATGCTTATCTCATGGTTTTCATGAGCAAGGAATTTTATTTTAGTGATGTCTCCCATTGTGAGCCTTTAGGATTTGTCATCTAGTCATAAAAGTCAATTTGAGTCTATGTCATGTACAAAGGACCCTTCTTGGGCAAGCTGCAATATATATAAGTCATTAAAAGAGTCAAAGAGACCCTCCAAGACCAAGCTCAAGCTCCTCCAAGAAGTAAGCCTCAAGACGATCTCCAAAATGCATGTCGGCCTAGTCTACAAGTCAAGTCGACTTATATTCATGAGAAGATCACTATAAATAGGTAGCTCGACTCTCATTTGAAGACAATATTCGATGAAGGTAATCCAAGTGACAAAAGTGCGAAATAATTCGATCTAAGGGACAATAGCAACCCTACATCCAAGCGAAGGAAAGAAGGGAAGATCGAAGAGATTATAGGTTTGTTTCTGGGCAACATCTGTCACACGTGCAAGGAAAGGTAAAGGCAGATACATATTGCAGAGAAGCCAAAATTGCAGAAGTTAAGAATCAGAGTTAAGGCGAGAATGTTGTCTATGCTTCGTGCCGAGTTAACATAGAGCTCCTCTCTAGTTAAAGCGAAGAAGTAAGGGATATAATTTATCCTTTATCAGTCACACGTGCGAAAGGACAGTCTACTACAACAAGTCGAAGACTACAGTTAAGGATGCCGAAAAGTTCAGATTTGAGTTGGAGAAGTGAAGGTTAAATTGCAGAAAGTTGACTTGGTCTTGGAGCAGTCATTTTGGTCAAGGGTCTAGGTCAGGATCTTGGTGTTCGTCAATTGGAATCTATATAAGAAGAAGATTTTTTTTGGGTTTTCCTCTCAAAGAGTGAGAGGTTTTGGCCCTGAATGATAGCCTATATATCGTGCCTCTTGTCTCTTTATGGTTTATGCATTGGTAGCTGTTTGATGAAGAAGAACACTAATAACCTAAGTAAAAGAAGATCCTAATCTAAAGAAGTAAAAAGCACTCACAAATAGTTACTAATAGAAGAGAAATCATTTAATTGCTATTCCCTAGATTTCTCAACACCATCCACCTGAATGCCCCCTTTTTTGTCAAATCTGTTAGGGGTGCATTAAGCTGTGAGAACCGCCAATAATAGTTGCAGAGCCCAAGAAACCCTCGTAACTTTGTTAGTGTCTTAGGTGTAGGCCAATCCACTATTGCCTGGATCTTCTCTTGGTGGACTTGTACATGTGCGCTGATCATATGCCCTAAGTAAAGAATCTTTGTCAACCCAAACTGACATTTGGATGCTTTGGCATAAAGGGACTGTTCCTGCATGATGCTCAAAATCTGATCCAGGTGTCTCAAATGATTGTCTCACGTCTTACTGTAGATGAGGAGGTCATCAAAGAATACCAACAAAAACTTTCATAGCTGCCTGTTGAAAATGCTATTCAGGCATGATTGGAAGGTGGCAGGGGCATTGGTTAGCCCAAATGGCATGACCAAAAATTCAAAGTGTCCATAGTGGCAACAAAATGATGTTTTGGGCACGCCTTCCTCCCGAACTTGATTTTGCTGGTACCAGGAACGTAGGTCAATCTTTGAGGAATATGCTGCTCCATGTAGCTCATCTAGTAATTCATCAATTCGAGGAATGGGGTACCTGTTTTTGATGGTCTTCTTATTAAGTGCCCGATAGTCAATGCACATTCTCCATGTGCCATTTTTCTTTTTCACCAAAACCACAGATGCGAATGGGCTTGAGTTGGGTCAGATATGTCCTATAACTAACAATTCTTGGATAGTTTTTTCTATCTTGTCTTTGAACTTCTTCGGATGCCGGTTTGGTGTGGGGATCACAGGCTTAGTCTTTCTTCCAACTCAATAGTATGCTCAAATCTTCTTTTAGGAGGAAATCCTGGAGGAATGTCATCAAACATTGGAGCGTGCTTGTCTAGTACTCGCTGAATATCAACCTTGTATTGCTGTTTATTGTTGCCGAGAGTCTTTTGGGTCATAACCTTACATTCTGCTGCATATACTATATCCCTGTGCCTAAAAAGGGCTTCCATCCTTTTCGCTGAAATGACTTGCGGCCCGCCATTTGACATTCCTCTTAATATGACCTTACAACCATTTGGTGCTCTAAATTCCATTTCCAACGCTTGGTAATCTATTGTGTGTTTTCCCAATGAATATACCCATTGAACTCCCAGTACCATATTGAGGTATGCAAGATATATTACATAGAAATCACTAGTAATAGTATAGTTACCAAGAGTTACACTCAAACCTGGGATCGTTTGTGTGCAATCCAAGTTGTGCCTGTTCACAACTATCACATCCAAGCCCTCAAACTCTTCGGTGCGAAGTCCCCTTTTTGCTACGAGTGTTGCATCAATGAAGTTGTGCGTGGCTCCTCCATCAATTAGTGTTGTGTTGCGTTGTCCCTTGATGACTCCCCTGATCCTGAAGGTGTAATATTTGGGTGTGCCTGAAAGAGTTGCAATCTTGACTTATGGTCGTGTCTTCTTTCCTCTGTTGAGGCTTTCCTCTTGTGGTGGTCCTTCTTTGGAGCTGCGAGGCTTTTCTTCATCCTTTTCTTCCTTCTGCGGCGACTCTTCATCGGTACTTGTAGTGGTCTCTTCTTCTTCTTCGTCGTCAGGGAGTACTTCGATTTAGTGAATCTTCCCCTTTCCTAAAGAATGATGACCCGGCTCCCATGGTTCCTTGCAAGTAAAACATAGCTTCTTCCTCCTTATTTCGCTTAGAGTTTCCTCATCTAGTCTATCTCTTTTGGGCCCATTACGTTGGAAAGGCTTCTTCTCCTTATCTTTTGGAGGGATGAAAGGCTTGGACGGAGCGTTAGCTTTAACGATTGGATTACCCAAGTCTCGAGTCTTCTTGATGGCTTCTTAAAGAGTGGTGGGATTGAATGCTTTGACCCATCCTTGTAGGGGCTCAGCTAATGCTTCAGTGAAAAGCTTGACTAATTGCTCTTTGGATATATTTGTTACCATAACTACGGTGCATTCAAATTCTGCAATAAACTCTTCATGTGACCCTGTTTGCTTAAGTAGTGCTAATTCTTTGAAGTGGATTTTTGGGTTCTTTCGGTCGAATCTTTTCAATCAACCTTTGTGTAAAATCTTCATGAGAGGTGATGTTAGCATGTCGTAGGGTCACTAAACCATGATACCACCATTCATGTGCCATAGGATTGAGCTTGAAGTAGGTGTCCAATTTTTGCATCCAAGCCCTTGGTGTACATTTAGATGATCCATTAAATGAGGGTAAAGGAAGTTTACTCACCTTGCGGGCTAATTCTCCATTAAGCTGCCCTCAGGGTCTATTATGGTACCAAAAGTTACTGTACTCATTGAAAGATATAGTTGCTCGAGTATTTTCTTCCAATCGTGCATAGTCCTGAGCATAAGTGTTCAGGAGTTGATTTGGCTCAACTTCTGCCTAGCCTGCTGGCACCTGATTGTCTATAAATTGAGGTAGAAGTGGCCGGCTATGCGTCCTGTTGTTGACTTGGTTGAGAGGTGGGATATGATTATGATTCCCACTTCCTTTAGTTGTAGTCCTATTAGTGGCAGTGACATTCGACTGGCTGGTGAGGTGAGCAAATAACACCGCAATTTGTTGCTGCCCTTGGGTCAAGGCCTGAGTTATCTACTGTTGCCCTTGAATCATTTGCTTCCCTTGCTAGTGCAACTGTTGATTCATCTATTGCTGCCCCTGTAACAATTCTTGTAGTAAGATACTAGGGTCACATTCTACTCTGTCCTCCATAATGGAGTGATGGTTATTCCTCCTCCTTAGAGTGATGTTGTTGGTGTCTTCAGGAAGCATAAACTACCATTCCCCACAAGCTAGCATGATGCTTGTGCTCTGATACCACTGTAATGGCCTCGGGTAATTATTTACAAAATATCGAGGGTTTTACATGCATTTCCAATTACACATTTGTTGCAGTTTCAATTAATAATATTTCCCTTAACAATCCAACAAATTAAACAACCCTTAATAGTGCAATAGAAAGGTAAACAATATAAGTTCCAATATCGAAGTGCACTGTCCCCACATAAACCACACATAAACTATTCACCGAACATAATACTTTATAAGGTTTCAATATCCAATTGTTATGACAACGCACTGTCCCCACACATAAGCTATTTAGTGAATAACCACGAGTCCTTAAATAATTTCACCACATTCTTTATTCACTATGTAATAATCCTAACTTATTATTAACCCCGAACTTTAGACGCCTCAACGATTGAATATGACCATATACCTTATAGACCAAGGGTTACAAAACCCCGTTAACTGGTCACTGATCACTCCAAAGCAGTCGTGGTCGTGGTCATAGTCTTGGCTTGAGTTTACACCGTCTTAGGAATCCAATAGGACCGATTCTGAACAATTTCGTGATCCCCTTGCAGATTCTTGCTACGCTATGTGACAAAGCCCGTTGAGCCTCCATACAAGCTCTGAATTTTTGCAGATTTCTTCTTTATTTTGTTACAGGGACTTGTATTCAGATTGTCACTCAGTCTCCAGACTTTGCTCTGATGCATTCTTGGATCTAGATATGTGCTTTGCCCAAGTCCTTCACACAAACTGCCTAGAAAGACAAACCATCGCAGAGACAAGTGACGTCTATGTATATTGTAATTCCTCGCTATCTGAGAAAAGATTTCTCGTGCTCAATAAGTCTTGGATTCCATAGGGTCAAGATTGTTATAGAGGCTTGCTATCTTAAGAATGAAGCATCAATTTCTCCCTGACACAAGAAATGATGCCTAGATGAACTTTCTATCTGAAGAGTGAAACATAGATGACTAGCTGACTTAGGAAATGATGCCCAGATGACCCCCTCTCACAGAAAGTCGTACCTAGGGGTCATGCTGTTACAAAAAGATGTCAAAAACCCACTCGCTGCCTCAGGAAGGACTCTGTGAATTGCACATAAGTGAAGAGAGAGTTCTCTAACCCATACACAAACTTTTCAATAGAGGAAACAAAGCTTAGAGAATTCGTTTAGCCTTCAAAGATTTCCTGAAATAGAAGATAGATGAAAAGAGAAGTAAAGGCAAATTAGGGTGGAATCTTTCACCATCGAAATTGACAAGAGTAAAGGGGTCTTAAAATCCTCAGAGCCAAAGCTCAAAAACAGAGGAAGTGATCCACTCTTGATGACTTCGAATGAAACCAAACCTCCTTAATTTATAGACTTCTATGAGGCGTCTTACTTTCTTAACTGGTTGAGTGTGTCATACTCAAAGCCCCAATTTTGGGTTTTTCGCCCAACTTACCTAAAACTCGCCCACAATTGGGGTTTTGGGGTTTTATCCCCTTTTTTTGGAGGACTATAGCTTACGGGGACAGATAGGCTACTAAGTCCATTGGTCCTCAATTCGTTGAGGACATCACAAAATTACTCAATTTGGATAAGGAGAAATATGTTTTTGAAGTGAAGGCCACACATGTGCAAATTGTCAAGGTTGGCCATAGCATCATGTAGGCTCATGCAATCCAATGGACATGTCTTTTGACCCCCAATGACTTGTATAAATAAGAGATACCTCCAACCTCATTTGGCCCTTCATCAACTCACACATTCTTCTCTCTCCTCATCTGATTGGTTCGTACACCTCATTGAGCAACGAATATTCTCACACGTGTGGTAGGAAGGAGGACAAAATCACAGGGCCAAAATTCTGAAATTTTCTGCAGTTTGACCAAGTTTGACCAGTGTTGACTTTGACTTTTTGGGTAACTTTTGACTTCGATTTTCAGGGCGAATTGATGTCTCAGCAGACCGCATTTATTGGTACGAGAATTGAGGATGTCTAGGCTAGTTGACCAGAGTTGATTGTAGGTTTGACTGCAACAAGAAGTGAAGACTTTGACCGATTTTCATTGACCGCTTTGGGTTGAATTTGACCAACAATGAAGGTTGAGTTTGATTGCCTTTGATCGAGCTCAAGAAGAGGTACTTTGACCATTGACTGTTGACTGGTTAGGGCTGATTTGACTGCTGTTGACTGAGGGCAAAATTGTAGATTTGATAGGGCTGTTTTGGATAGTGGTTTTGATCATCTATTGGCAAGTCAGTTTTGACTTTATTGTACTCTCTCTCTGCTGAACATTTGATATAAAAATAAGAAGAATTGATTAAAGGGTTTTCCCCATCTTGGGGTTTTTCGTTGACATTATCCAAATTCTGGTGTTCTCTTGTCTTGGATTATCTTCTGCTTTTATTATTCATGTTCTATCTACAATTACTGACAATGTAATGGTTAATGTGATTGCTCTTGGAAATTGTCATTGGGCCCACTAAAGGACATTGAAGTAAATTGTTGCAAGCATAGAACATACCATTGTTGTAATGTCCCCATTTTTATTTTTTTCCACAGTACAACCAAGGTGGATTTCCATGGCAGGGGATGGCCGGGTCAGTGGAACAGGTTTATGTCATCAGGTGTTCCGATGGAGTTTTGAGGAGTTTTTATGGGCTCCAACGGCATTCTCTTGGCATATTCATCCTCATGAGCAATTCTGCACATCTTGTTTTTGGTTTCGTGACTTTCTGATAATTCCCGTAAAACAAGGTTATTATTGGGCATAACTTAATTAATTACGCTCAAGGTGGCATTCCAAGAGGAATATTCGAGAGAACACCTTAGTGTAATAGCTCGTTGAATTGAGAAGATCTACAGGATGGGATGCTGAGAAGTGATTTCTGGTGGCTGGAGAGAGTATGGTGGGCGAGTTATCATTTTCCTTGATTAAAAATGACTTTAATTAGTTATTTAATTTAGGAAAAATAATTAATTGGAGGAAAAGGTGCAAAAGTGACTTAAGTGAAATAAAATTAAATTAAAAAGTCACTTAAGATAAAGTCAAAGGAGGAGCTTCTAGAATAAAATAATAAAATAAGATGCTTTTAGAGGCTTGGAGATCTATCCATCAGATCTATAAAAGAGGAAGAGGAAGTCATTTGGAGACATCTTGTATTTGTGTATTGTCTTTGTGGTGAGGTTTTGAGAACCCAGTTCTCTACTTCAGCAGTAGCCCCATGAAGGAAACCCTCAGGTGATTCAGTGAGAGTGGGCAAGCACCCATCTCTTCCCTTGGTGGATCCCTTCAGGGTTCATAGGTTGCAGTTTATTGATTTTCAGTTTGTTTTGAAGGCCAATTGCAGCATTACTATAGATCTATTTGGGGCCATCATCTCAACCATATCCCTGCTCTTGTACTAGCTTATTTACATATTAATAGAATAAGGTTGAGATCTGCTACATGTTTTATATTGTCTATTATTAAGTTGCAGATACTATTTCCCATTTTTGCCATAAAATTTTGTGGTTTAATTTGTGCAAATTGTTTATGATATTAACAACTTAAATTTCTGAAGCTATTTTCTACAGATTTCAAGAAAACCCCAAATTGTTCCATTTGGGACATTACAATGGTATCAGAGTTGGTTTTCCTACCAACCTGAGGGTTTTAATTGCAGATTATTCGAGGGTTTATATTGGAGGTGCCGAAAGAAAATTAATTCCAGATGAGGCAAGATTAAATTATTCTATTAATCGAAGCTGTGATTTTGCTACAGTAAAATATGCTTGGTTGGAGAAACAAGCTATTATTGTTTGTGGATTAAAATTGTTAATCTATTTGCCAGAGGATAATTGTTCGAGGTGTGTCAAAAAAAAATTGTTGGACCGAATTTATTGTAGGGCTGAAATTATTTTGCTAGGCCGAATTCATTTTGCTAGGCCAAAATTATTTTGCTAGATCGAATTTATATTTCTGGACCAAGATTATTTTGCTGGGTAGAATTTATCTTTCTATACCGAGATTATTTTGCTGGGCCAAATTTATCTTGCAGAGCCAAAATTATTCTACTGCGGGAAATTTCTCTTGGTGGGTCAAAATTATTTGTTGGAGCCCAATTTATTTGCCCGAGCCTAGTTTATTTGCCAGAGCCAAATTTATCTATTGGGGCTAAGTTTATTTGTTACACCCAATTTATCTTCCATATCCCACTTTATTTACTGGAGGTTTTGCAAGAGATTTCTTTCATTTGAGTCAGCGATTTTGTAGTAAAATTGCAAGATTGAAGAGTTGGAACATCGTGGTACAAGTTTATCTTATTTGGAGCAGTGTGCAGATTTGGGCAAATTACTCACACTAAATTGTGACTTTCCAGGTCAACTAGAATTTGCCCAAATTCTTTTTTGGGTTTTATGAGAGGAGTCTGTGGTTAAAATTTCAGAATTTACAGGTAGTATTCAGGCTGTAAATCAATATTCCTTCAACAGTTCGTTTTATTGGTAAATTGGGTAATTCACACTAGTTGGTGGGTTTGATCTCTGCTTAGATTTAAGTGAAACGATTTTTGGGTTTTATGGTTTTGGTGTGAGGAATTCCAAGTTAACTTTTCTGAATTTTTTGAACAGTTTTAAGGGTAGAAACTTAGGTTCTTTTTTCAGTAGCAACAACAATATTTTTTGGGCGATGCGTGCTACTAGTTTGGGCCATTTCCAGCACTTTGGGTTTGCTTCATTTCACTTGGATTTTGCATGCATGCAGTGTGGTATCAAATTCATTTGAGCATTATAATTCTGTCAAGAATTTTCCTCTCATACTTATTTATGTTGCAAATGTTTCCACTTTATTTGCAAAGTGTTTGACAAAAGCACTACTTGCTAATTGTTTGTTAAAATTTCTCAAAGAATTTTTTTAATATTTGTTGAGTTAGTGAGAGAGTATGGTGGGTCTACATGAGGTGTTCATATTATATTTGGACTTCTATGTAATTGTTGAGTGTGATTTGTGAGGGAATTGTTGTATTGTTATCACTGAATTATCATGTACTTGTTCTCATTGAGCTGAAGCCATGGAGAAACTCATAAAACTCAATAAATTGGAAAAATTAAATAATGACCGTTGGAACCACCATGCATCATTGGACCAAAAACCCAAGAAAAAAAACAAACCTTTATCAAGAGGGATCTATGCCATTCTTCAAAAAGAACAGCCAAGGGATCTGCAAAAAGCACTGGAGATTGGGCACAAAATATTTACACTTGGAACAAATTTGAAGCACATGAGGGTCACATGGAAAGTTCTTTCCAAACTTGATGAACTAGATGCCCTCCTTTCCAAAGTGAGCCATTTATAAGGGAAGAAACTACATTGGGCTCTAAAACCAACTATGCTTGCTCTCATACAACACAAGTTCTTGGAGGAACCTTGTGAAGGGGTTAGACTTCTAGCTGCATCTTATCTCAGTAACATCATGAGACTAACTGCCCCTATAGCTCCCTACAATGATGATGTTATGAGGAAAGTTTTCAGAATGATAGTAGAGACTTTCCAAGACTTGGACAACAGTGCAGGCTCTACCTTTGGGAAGAATCTTGAGATTTTAGAAGTCATGGCCATGGTCAGAACATATTAAGTCATGTTTGATCTTGAGTGTAATGATCTTATCCTTCAAATGTTCCAATGCTTCTTCAGCATTAGGAAACATCTACCTGACATAGTCATAGGACACATGTAGTCCATATTATCATCATGTATAAGAGGCTGTGATGCCATTTTCTAGGAATTACAGTCTCAATTGTTGTCCGTTTGGAGGAGAGAACAATTGGTCTCACTTGCTGCTTATGAACTAGTTGAGAGTTTGGTTGAGCAGAACATTGGGCTGTTCAGGAGACAGTTGACCAAGGAGGGGTTGCTCAGGTTTGGGAATCATGTAGTAGGAATGAGCTGAGGAGGAAGGGACTTTGCTTCATCTGCAGGGGACCTGACCACTCATGCTTGAGTGACACTGAGGAGATGACAAAGGTAGAGCAGGTGGAGATTCCTTCTGTTCTTTAGGGCGAGGATTCTTCTTTGGACGAGTCCATGGGTTCATACGAGGATGCCTCCGAGGAGCATGAGTCATGTAGAGGCGTTGACAGCAGGCCATATTCATATGATGAGCAGTCAGTGGACCCTATGGGAGACATTCAGGATGATGAGTCACTAGTGGTGATTCAACATGAGCAGCATATGGTGGAGCATGAGTCAGCTGAGGAGGATGATGTGCACAGTATGCATGATGAGCCTTCTGGGGAGAGCTAGTTGGAGGTTCATATTGAGCCCGTGATGGTGGAGGATGAGCAACCACCCTTGGGGTCAGCCATTGATGAGGAGTAGACAGTGGTATAGACAACTCGTAGGGTGGCAGTGTTTGCAGACGCTTGTCCCCAGGCGTTGTTGGAAGTTGACAGGGTAGTTTTGCGAGAGGTTAGTAGATGGCAGGAGCGTGGAGTTCCCAATTAGAGGAGGGAGGATCTGTTGGAGGTGGTGGTCCATCCATCTTTGGGCCTACCCATTGATGCGGTGCAGATAGGTGTAGCGACAACCAGTAGAGCTGTAGTATTTTCAAGGCATAACCCTCTCCATCAGTACATAGACAGGGCTTGTAGCACATTTTGCCCACTTTTGCCTATTATAGTGAGAGGGGCGGGTTTCCTTAGATAGATCAGGTTGATTGACCAGATAGAGCATCATCGATTGAGCAGTGACCCATATCAGCCCAGTAGACTTGTTCCTTACACGGGTGTCCATGCATTGGATTGGCAAAAGATCATGCACTGGTACCCTATTGATGGAGTATCATTTTTAATCAGAAGCATTGTACTGCAGGAGCCCTTAGAGGTGAGGAATATTACATGCTTTAGTTGGCAGCAGGATGTAGGTTGGCCACTCATTAGAGTATTTTAGTACAACATCAACATGATGAGATTGACCTCGGCCTACGCCCGAGGTTGGATTGGAGAGAGGTGATGAGTTGGTTTTCGCTTGATGGAGCAACAACTATAACTAGAGACAGAGCACAGTTTGAGCCGAGGCACTTGGGCGATGGTTGGCCATGGTGGCATTAGGATCTAGGTGGATCTACTAGTAGCAGGTTGAGTCAGAGATGGACATGGGATCCAAGTATTAGGGGATCCAGTCATGTTTGGATTGCTTGGAGGCATGATGTGGACCAGTGGTTCATATGGGATCTTGGTATCAGTTTGCAAATGCCTCTACAGTGGACAGGTGCAGATTGCTCGAGGGCAGGCAATCTTGGCGCGGGAGGATTTGTAATGTCCCCATTTTTATTTTTCTCCGTAGTACAATTAGGGTGGATTTCTAGGGTAGGGGATGGCTATGTCAATGGTGCAGGTTTATGTCATCGGGGGTTCCGATGGAGTTTTGAGGAGTTTTTATGGGGTCTGATGGCATTCGCTTGGCATATTTATCATCATGAGTAGTTCTGAACATCTTGTTTTTGGTTCCGTGACTTTCTGATAATTTCCGTAAAACGAGGTTATTATTGGGCATAACTTAATTAATTATGCTCAAGGTGGCATTCTGAGAATAATATTTGACATAACACCTTAGTGTAATAGCTCGTTGGAACCAGAATGAGAAGATCTACAAGATGGGATGCTGAGAAGTCATTTTTGGTGGCCGAAGAGAGTATGGTGGGCGATTTACCATTTTCCTTGATTAAAAATGACTTTAATTTAGGAAAAATAATTAATTGGAGGAAAAGGCACAAAAGTGACTTAAGTGAAATAAAATTAAATTAAAAAGTCACTTAAGATAAAGTCAATGGAGGAGCTTCTAGAATAATAATAAAATAATAAATAAGATGCTTCTAGAGGCTTGGAGATCTATCCATTAGATCTATAAAAGAGGAAGAGGAGGTTATTTGGAGACATTTTGGATTTGTGTATTGTCTTTGTGGTGAGGTTTCGAGAACTCGATTTTCTACTTTAGTAGTAGCCCCAAGACGGAAATCCTTAGGTGATTTAGTGAGAGTGGGCGAGCACCCATCTCTTCCCTTGGTGGATCCTTTCAGGGTTCACAAGTTGCAGTTTATTGTTTTTCTGTTTTCTTTGGAGGCCAATTGCGGAATTATTGTAGATCTATTTGGGGCCATCATCTCAGCCATATTCCAACTCTTATACTAGCTTATTTACATATTAATAAAATAAGGCTGAGATCTTTTGCATGTTTATATTGTCTATTATTTAGTTGCAGATTCCATTTCCCGTTTTTGCTGTAAAATTTGTGGTTTAATTTGTGCAAATTGTTTATGGTATTGACAGCTTAAATCGCTGAAGCTATTTTCTACAAATTTCAAGAAAATTCCAAATTGTTCCATTTGGGACATTACAATTGTTATCTAAAATAGAGCTCAGGTGAAGACAAAGCCCAAGCAAGAGAGAAAAACAATCACTAAGAGATATGTTGGACAAATATTTTTGGACAACTCTTAATGGCTTCTACATCCTACTTCAAGTTGGACAAAGGTTATTGGACAATTCTTAATGGCTTCTACATCCTACTTCAAGATCGAGGACAAGCTCAATGACAAATCTGATTATCATGCATGGAAGGTGACTTTGGACATGACTTTGGAGGAGCATGAAGTATTGGACTATGTGTAGGGAAATGTGGTGGAGCGTCCTTCAAATGCACCAGCTGCTGCTAAGAAGAAGTATAGAAAAGGTGAGGTTAAGGCTAAGAATATTTTGATTGACTCCATTCAAAAGCATTTGGTTGCCTATATTTCTGATTTGGGTACTTCTAAGGAAATATATGATAAGCTAGTTGGGATGTTCAAAGTGAACAATGCAAGTCAAATCCTCTATCTCAAAAACAAGTTGAAGGATATCAAGATGGATAAAGGGGAGTCTATCCAATCCTACTTCATGAGAATAACTCAGATCAAGAATGACCTTCTATCTATTAGAGAAGTTATTGCTGACAGGGAGCTCACTCTCATTCCACTTGGAGGTCTTTCAAGACCATGGGATGTATTTACCACCACCATTCTCAATAACGAAAGGATACTTGGTTTTGATGAGTTATTGGCTAGATGCACTCAAGAGGAGATGCGAATGATGGAGAGAGATAAGTCCTCGAATGGAAAGGAACCTACTGCCTTCTCCGCTCATGCGAAAAGGGAGAATAATGCTGGTCTAAGAAGATAGGGTCAAGGATCTAAGAAGGGATTCAAAGAAGGAAGAAAAGGAAGGTGCTACAATTGCAACAGGTTTAGCCACTATGCTAGAGAGTGCCCTCACAAGAAAAATCCTCTAAGGGATGATGGCAACAAGAACAACAATTACAAAAGCAATGGCAATCAAAGGAATAACAGGTTCAACATCAAAGGAAAGAGGAATGCCCACTTTGCTCGAAATGGAAATGGTCGACCTCCCAAAAGGACAAGAAATGCCAGGTATGATGGAAGTAATGTTGTAGAAAAACAAGATGAATTCTATCTTATTTCTGTTCTATCTACTGCCTGTCCTCCGAATACTTTGGATCATTGGTTGATTGATAGTGGAGCCTCAAGGCACTTCACTGGATACAAGGAGGCCCTCTCCAATTTGGTTGAGAAGAAGATTAATCTAGAAATTATACTTGGAGATAATGCCACCTACCCTGTGAAAGGGATAGGTGTTGTCACTCCTCCCTTGAATCAAGGTCAAACCATTCATCTACAAGATGTGTTGTTTGTGCCCGATTTGAAGAAGAACTTGGTATCTATTTCAGGGATGGAAGACAAAGGCTTCAAGGTAGCATTAATTGATGGAAAGGCACGTATTTGGCAAAGAAACCCTAAAGTTACTTTTGGATTTAGGGTTGATGGTCTCTATCAAGTTGGTGGAAGTCCTTTGGGAGTTTTGGTGTGTGATACTTCTCTTCAATGTGAATTATGGCGCCAGAGATTTGCCCACCTACATTACAAAGCCTTACTTGGGGTATTGAAGATGGTCACAGGGATGCCCGACTTTAATATGAACCATGAAGGAGTTTTTCAGGTTTGTGCAGCTGGGAAACATACAATGGGACCATTCCCTTCTAGTGAAAGCAAGACAATCGATATTCTTCGATTGGTCCATTCTGACCTATCTGATGCCCTGCCCGTAACCTCATTGGGAGGATACATATAATATGCAATCTTTGTGGATGACTTCTCACACAAAACATGTATCTATTTCTTGAAGAGGAAGGATGAAGTGTTCAAATGGTTCTGTTCTTTCAAATCACTAGTGGCAAGGAAGAAGATCAAGAAGTTGAGGACCGACAATGGAACTGAATATGAATCAAACTAGTTCAATGACTTTTCTAGATAGGCCAACATTAAGAGGGAGACAATTGTTCCATATAATCCTGAGCAGAATGGCATTGCTGAAAAGAGAAAATGAACAATTATGGAAGCCACCTGTGCCATGATCTATGATCAAGGTCTACCGAAGTTCTTATGGGGAGAAGCTGCCAACACTGCCATAGATGTTCAAAATAGGAGCCGACATCAAGCTTTGGATTTCAAGACACCCATGGAAGTTTTCACTAGTAAGAAACCTGATGTTTCTCATTTTAGAATTTTTGGTTGTCCGATATACTTTCATGTGCCTAAAGAGAAAAGGAATAAGTTGGAAGCTTCTCGGAAGAAAGGTATATTTGTCGGCTACAATGAAAGTTCAAAAGCATATAGAATCTAGTACCTAGTCAAAGAAATGTGGAGGTAAGCCGTGATGTCACCTTTGATGAAGACACTGCCCTTGGGAAAGCCATAGATCTCCCTATCTCAAGGAAGGACGATGATGATGTTGTGGAAAAACAAGATGAACTTCCATCGGATGAGCCTATGCCCGATGTTGATGGCTTGATGGATCCTGTTAATCCACCACCTGGTGATCCTTCTACCTCAAGGAAATGTCCACTATGGCTCAAAGATACTCTCGAAGATGCTGAAAGACATATTGCTCCAAGAGGGACATTTTGTGAAAGTAAGAAGTTGAACATGTATCAAGGGTACTTGGCTACCCTGAGTACCATTGTTCAAGCTGAACCATGCACGTTCGAAGAATCCATAAAGCACCAAGTATGGAAAGATGCGATGAATGAGGAATATGGATCAATCATGAAGAATGATGTCTAGGATGCATTGCCTAGACCTAAGGACAAGTTCGTGGTCACCTCTAAATGGCTTTACAAAATTAAACATGGAGCTGATGGAAGTGCTGGAAAATATAAGGCTAGGTTCGTAGCTCGTGGCTTCTCTCAAAAGGAAGGAGTGGGCTATGATGAAGTATTTGCATTGATTGTCTGATATGCCACTATCCAATCTATTATTGCTCTCGCTACCAATCATGTATGGAGCCTACATCAAATGGATGTCAAAATTGCTTTCTTACATGGCTTGCTTAAGGAGGAAGTCTACTTGGAACAACCTCAGGGGTTTGAGGTACAAGATCGAAGGACACATGTATACGAGTTGAAGAAAGCCTTTCTATGGGTTGAAGCAAGCCCCTAGGGCTTGGTACGAAAGAATTGATAGCTATCTTATGAAGCTGGGGTTTACTAGAAGCTATGCTGATCCAAACCTATACTTGAAGGTCGAAAAGGACATGCCTCTTATTTTGGTCCTTTATGTTGATGATCTCTTTCTAATAGGTGCAAACCCTCTCATTTATCAATGCAAGAGGGAGTTGACTTTTGAGTTCGAGATAAATGACCTAGGACTGATGCATTACTTCCTAGGCCTGGAGGTCTAGCAAAATTCAAGCGTTTTTTGTAGTTTGACTAGTGTTGACTTTGACTTTTTATACACCTTTTGACTTTGATTTTTAGGGAGAATTTCTGTCTCAGTAGGCTGCATTTATTGGCATGAGAACCGAGGATTTCTGGGCTAGTTGACCGCAACAAGAAGTGCAGACTTTGACTGACTGTTTTGGGTTGACTTTGACCAACAAAGAAGGTCAAGTTTGACTGCCTTTGACTAAGCTCAAGAAGAGGTGCTTTGACCATTAACTGTTGACTAGTTAGGGTTGATTTGATTGTTGTTGAATGAGGGCAGATTTGCAGATTTGACAGGGCTGTTTTGGACAGTGGTTTTGATCATCTATTGGCAAGTCAATTTTGACTTTATTGTACTCTCTCTCTCTTTGTTGAACATTTGATATAATAATAAGAAGAGTCAATCAAATGGTTTTCCCTATCTTGGGGTTTTTCCCTAGCATTAACCAAATTTTGCTGTTCCCTTGTCTTGGCTTGCCTTCTGCTTTTATTATTCATGTTCTATCTATAGTTACTGCCAATGTAATGGTTAATGTGATTGCTATTGGAATTTAAATTGGAAATTGTCATTGGGCTAACTAAAGGACATTGAAGTAATTGTTGCAAGCATAGAGCATACCATTGTTATCTAAAATTAACACTCAATAATATAAACCTTTAAAGATCATGAAAGCCTTAAAGATCGGAAAATAAAAAATGACACGCTACAAAGAATTTCATAGCACACAGAGATTTTGCCCTGGAAATTTTTAACTGGGAAAGCTAGCTAACCTTTGAGCTCCATTGCCCTTATATTCTGAACTAAATATTTTAGCTAGTTATAATAAATGTCGGCCTTAGTCCACACCTGCAACTAATACTTTCATATTGCACTCGATCTTTATTGATCGTGAATCTTTTTCATTTCATCATCTCCTTCAACCTTACATTATGCTCTATTTGAAGGCATATAAAACCCTAATTCAAAGCATCTTGAATCAATACAGGTGGTTAAATATTACTGGCTAAGATCTTGGGAATACCGAGATTCATAACTGTTTCCCGATTGTAGTTGATTCCCTTTCAACTATTAGTCGACCTTTAGTCTAAGTTGACCATGCATGTACGCTTGACTATAATTCCTTCTACTGTTCTAGTCGAATAGTGACTTCTGTCAGTTGCTCAACTGGCCATCAACTTCGATTGAGGTGAATATTGTTTGACTTGATTGTCGACCCATCGACTTGTTGTTCCTACATTGTCCCCGACCAGACCATCGACTAACTGAACTCTAGTCGACTAAGATTACCTACAAATAGTAAACACCCGAATATTCTCCCACTTGTTATCTTATTTGCATGAGTTGTTAAGCTTGTGTTTTTAGTGAACTAGGGCTCCTAGGCCTAATTATTCTTTGCACCAAGAGAACTTACTAGCAGTCACCACTTTATTAGAAAGTATGCAACATTCTTCACCGTGTCTACTTTTACCAGCCACACCTTTTTGCTTTCCACCATGTCTCTAGTGAAACAATAATGTAATTGAATATGTTTTGTCCTTGAATGATAAACCAAATTCTTTGCCAGGAAGATTGCACTTCGACTGTCACAACCTATCCCTATTGCTTGTTGAGAAAATCCAATCTTTGAACACAGCTGCGAAACTAGACTGCTTCCTTGCTTGCATGAGTGGTGGCCATGTATTCAACCTCCATCATCGATAGTGCCACCACTGATTGTCGCTTACTTATCTAGCTAATAGCTTTGTTAAACATCTTGAATACATATCCGCTAGTTGACCTGTTTTTGTCTAGATTTCCAGTCCAATTTGCATTGAGAAATCCTTGTATTGTTGCTTCGCTATCATCCTCAAGTTCTTCATGGTAGTAGATCGCATGATCACTTATGCCATGCAGATACATGAATACTTTTTTGACAACATACCAATGCTCTTTTCTAGGTGTTGTCATGTATCTGCTCAATACTCCCACTGCATGAGCTATATTCAGTCAAGAGTAGACCATTTGCATACATCAAACTCCCTACAACACTTGCATATGGAACACGAGCCATGTTATCTATTTCTTCTTGTGTCTTTTGACACTGATCAACAGTTAGTCTTGCCCCAACAAGAATTGGCTCCTTCACCAGTTTACAATCTGACATGTTGAAACCTATGTTGCAGGAAACGTAGGGCAAGGGGGTGTTTCCGTACGGAAACGGGTACGAAACACTGAAACGTGTTTGGTACGGCCCTGAAACACGTTTCAGGCTGTACTGCCACGTTTCATGAAACTGAAACGTGGCCAGTGCGGCCTGAAACGCGTTTTAGGGCCGTACGACTCATGTTTCAGCGTTTTACTTGTGTGTTTTTTTTTTTTTTTTAAATTAGTTTGTTTTCTAATTTATTTTGAGGTTATCCTAGTGACTTCTGTTGCTTCTAGATGCCTGTCTAAAGTTATAAACGTGAAACTTTTTGCCCTAGTGTTGATATGCCAATTCTGGTAATGTTAAATTCTTAAAGTAAAAGTGATATCTCCTTATTCTTTTTCATCCTTACTTAAATTTTTACATTACCATGAAATGAATCAGGATGTTTGAGAGTGGTTTCGCCTCTCATTGGATTTCATAGTGGATAACAGTAGAATTTTAGATCTCACTCAAAAATCCAGCAGACTTATCTATTTTTCAGGTTTAGGGAGATTGCAATGTTTCCATTGGATTATTATCATGCCACTAGGGTATGGAACTTGTAGTTTAATCAAGAGAAACCAAGCCCTTTATGTAAGGGGAGACTCCCAATTAATGAAGAGCATGTAGCGGTACTAGGGTTATGAAAAACTTGTATTAACAAAGAGCCTAAGGTATTTGACTATGCAGGCGAGGAGGGACTTCCCAATCAAGCACGAGACAAGAAATTAGAAATTTTCTTTGTGGGCTGATTTTGGATATTTCTATTTTTCATTATGTGATATTCATGAGTAAATTGAGATGTAAATTTAGAGACTTATAGTTTAGGCATTGACAATTGACATTTTATTCAATAAGTGTAATAAAATAGAATGTATCATTATATTGCTTTATGATTGCACATATTTCTTAAATGTCCTAATATATATATATATATATATATATCTATATTCGCGTTTCCTCGTTTCCAAAATTTGGGGAGGTCGCGTTTCGTATCGCTTCCCGTTTCGGAAACTCGTACCCGTTTCCCCGTTTCGTGCAACTTAGGTTGAAACACTTCAAAATTGTTTCAATGAACTTTTCTAATTTATCCACAGTGTCCTAATTGCACAATCTCTCCTAATCTTCATTCCAAGAATAAATTATGCAACATTGAGATGTTTCATGTTGAATTTGGAGGATAGGTGCATCTTCACCTCCTTGATTACACTCATGTTGTTTCCAATCAACATGCCATTGACATATAGCCTTACTTATATGTACCACTTACCTTCCGACTTGAGATATATATAGTGATCAACTTGGCTTCTCAAAAATCCCAATCCCAGGATGTTGTTGAATTTTCTACAATAGTACATAGTGGAAACTGATCTTGTGATTTGATAATTACTTTTTAATGATTTCCAATCAAGTTATCTTATGTCATATATATCATTAAGCAATTACGCAAAAAATCTCAACAATAATGCAGTGAAAATAGTAGGATCAAAGGAGACAACCATGCACAATGGAGACAACAAATTTCCTGGGGAAAACCCAACTTTGGGAAAATTCCAACAAGTTTTTTTCTTCGAAGAAATTGTTCTTCAACAATATTTACAATTCAAAAATATTATGAAAATTTGTGCTAAAATCCAACTCCAAGTTATCAGTCAAACTTGGTCAAATTCCAACTTAGTCAACGCTTGTCAAACCCCAAAAAATAGTTACTTTTGGTCAACTTTTAGCCTGTTCAACTTATCTCCCGCTGTCAACTTTGGACCTATAGTTGACCCTTGTAGTCAACTCGAACTTGTGGTTGACTTTGTATGGTCCAACCCATGGTCAAACTCTCCTTTATTGTAGACAAACTTGGCCTCTTTTCTACAGTCAAAGTCAACTTGTAATTGTAGTCAAAGTTAGCCAAAAATATTGGTCAAGTACAACCAGTCAACATGATCAAACAAGAGGTCAATGGTCAACTTTAGTCAAACTTCACATATGGTCAAACTTGGTCAAGTCGTTCTCTAATTTACTCCTTTCTGTGGTTGCTCAGGAGATATGTTGTTGTTTTGTGGTCGAAATGAGGTAGCCTCTTTGTGTATTTATACTTGTCAAATAGGTGGGTTTTGACCAATAGTCACACCCATTCATTTGCGGGGATGACTTGACACTTTGGAGTCTACATGAAGCGCAAAAATTATAATAATTTTAAATTTTAATTTTTATAATTTCCTAGGCCGACTAGAGAGGCCTTTTGGCATGTGGGAATACCTCTCGATGCTACAAAAACTCAATAGATGTATGTGTCAAACTTTTGTTACCACATCCTAGGTGATTACTTTAAAGCATAATGGGACTTCTTTAGCTTGCAGACAACTTTTCCTTGCCCTTTGCTACAAAACCTTTCGGCTATTTCATGTGGATTTCTTCTTCCAAATCACCATGTAGAAATGCTGTCTTTACATCCATTTGCTCTATTTCTAGATCAATTGTTGTAGCCAGAGACATCAGTACTCTAATGGAAATTATTTTGCAACATGAGAAAATATCTCGCTAAAATCGATTCCCATGACTTGGGAATAACCTTTTGCCATCAATCGAGCCTTGTACTTCTCTACTTAACTTGTTATGTTCGACTTTTTCTTGAACGCACACTTGCAACCAACAAGCTTCCTTCTATTAGGTAATTTGACCAAATCCCATGTCTCATTCTTCGTTTAGAGAATCCATTTCTTCTGTAATGGATTTTGACTAGAGTTTCCCCTCTATTAAGTTGACTACCTCAAAGAATTTCTTAGGTTCACCATCTATAGTAGACAATACAAAAATAGATTGAAAGTCTGGTGGGGTATACCTTTTAGGTTCTTTCCTTTCTTGACCAAACCTTCTCAAAACCAGACTCTGTGTTTCCACTTCCTCATCTGACTCAGTGGACTCATTTGAGTCTCTCTCTCCCAAATTCTAGTCGAACACCAACTTTTGTTTTCCTTTTTCCTTTTCTAAAGTCTCTCTAGTCTTGGAAGTACGTCTAAATTCCCTGAAGATTGTTGATTTTTCCATGACACTCAAGAATCTAGTTTGAGTCTAAAATATCGAACATAAACACACTCAAATGCCACAACACGTTTACTTTGCACAACGGAATAAACACAACAGTGAATCAACTAGTATGCAAGAATTTTTTTTTTAGCCCAACACTTGTTATATTACAAATCTTTAATACAACAATCTGAGGGTTCCCGTACTAGGGATCATGGCCCTTATAATCATCCTTGATACAAGACAACAACTAGGGCTTGGTATCAACAACTATGATGACCAATCTACCTTGAACAAAGTACACTTGACCTACTTGTTGATGTAGCGCTCCACAACCCTTTAGGTCCCTGTACCTTGAACATTTTTGGCGGATCCTTTGCCTTCCAATCTGTTGATCCTCGCAACTGCATCTTCAACTCCACAATTTGCCACTATCAATGATCATGACTCCTTTTGTGTCACTAAACTTTGGCCCAACACAGCTTGCCCTCTAGCTGCTCTTTCTTCCTTCAAAGACTCCATGACATAGGGTCTTCACCACTGCCCAGTACTTGCCTCTCTGCTGCTCCAAAGATGGCCAACTTTAGGGCTTGGAGACTTCCCTCTTATCACTGATCCTACCCACTGTCAATTATAGAATTAGGGCTCAAATGACAACCCTCTTATCATCAAACTTCCACCCTCGAGGTCAATGAACTGGAGCCAAAACCACCTTCCCACTAACAATCCTATTGTCCTTCACAAGGCACTGTACTTAGGGCACTTCAATTAACCACTAACAGGCTCCAATTCACTGCACATAGGCTGAATTCTTACAGTTGTTTAAACACATTAAACAACCCTCTATATCATGTAGCAAACATCAACTTGAGAAGAACAAACAACATACCTCTAGGACGTCACTTTTGTCCTCAATACTTGCCTTTGTGCATGCATCAAATTTGAAATTTCCGGCCCTGGTTAGGACCCCTGTACAACTGTACGTCAACCGTACAACTCGGCCTCCAAAGCACTTCAATACTTGTGCAAACCCTTCTCCTCCAAAGCACTTCAATACTTACAACCTTGCTTATTGCCCTATTCTCACATTAAAGGAGCATTGTCCAACAACACTATAAGGGCTTGGCCCTACTTGAAAATCTCAGAGACAAACCTCAACCTATCAAAGAGAATTAGGCCATCAAAACTTGCACATAATTGCCTAGACTTGTCTCTTGAAATTCGGTCTATCCAAACACTAAAAGAGATGCCAAGAAACTCGTCCTTCCCTCCCTTGGATTTTCTCCTATAGGTTGCGGTAGATCATAAGTCCTTCTCCCATGATGCTTGCACTTGTGATGTGGTTTGATCAAATGACTTGCCTCTCTTATTTATATGTTTCCCTTGGTGCAATGACTAGCCTTCCAAAGGGCATTTTTCAAGGCAATCCGACTTGAACATTTTGTTAATTAGCCCATCTCATATAAATAAAAATTACTTTCTCCATTTGATCAAAGTCTCCATGGTTGCCTTAGGACCCCCTTGCTCCTTTAAGGGTGCTCCGGTTGCAAAAATGGTCAAACCATTAAAATCAAACTTGGTTTTGCGCCCATAACTTTGGGTGCAAAACCCACTGGTTGGGTGCTTTGCCCACAAAGTCCTTTTGTCATGCAAACTCATACAAACCCAATACCTAGGGTTGTGGAGTACCTCCCAAGCTACATAAATCAACACCCCCACCACTCGGGAGTATTTCGTCATCATCATCACTACTGGCGACACTCGCCCAACCCCTGACATTCACCATTGCAACATACCCTGTAGAATGAACCTCGCTCGTCTCGGTAGTGTCTTTTGTTGAAAATTGACAGCTATGGGATGAATTTCCTTGAATAAAATTTCATTTTCGACCTTTCTAAAGTGACTTTCTAAAAATAGAAAGTTATGTCTATCTTTGTAACCATGACTTTCCAAAAATAGTAAATCACTTTCCATCAGTTCGTAATCATATATATACGATGGAAAATCACTTAATTTATCCTTAATCAATCTCAATTGTTTAATTTTTAACTTAATCATCAATATTATTATTATTATTACTATTATCCTCTTTATGATATTATTTTATTATTAGTGAAAAGAAATTCAAGTCTCTCATTCATGTCATATGTGACTCCCCTCAATTAATGCATATGTTACTCTCTCTCTCTCTCTTAATGGATTCATTCCTCTCTCTCTTTAATGCTCTTACGCACCTCTTACACTCTCTTACACAATTTAATGACTCGTCATAAAAAGATTCCTCTTACACCTCTTTAATGCATAAGTTACACTCCTCTCCTTTATGACATAAGTTACACTCCTATTTTGGCATATGTAACTCCTCCTCAAGGCATAGGAGTTACTCCCTCATGAATTCGACCTTCGTGCTCTTCCTATATATTTGTGCCTCTCATCCTCACTTGACACACTTACTTGTGCTTGTGAGAGGAGAATTCGAACTCGAGAAAGAGAGAGTTGGAGCGTCTAGTGGAAGATTGAGAGAGAGAGAAAGAGCCTTGAAGAGCACGAGCAAATCTTGGAGAGCCAAATTGATTCAGTGTTTGCATTAGCGACCGCTGTTAGAGATCTTCTTCAGATTTTGGTGAACTTCTTCATTCTTTCATTGTACTTTGTATCTCTGCTGAACAATTGATTTCTAATAGAAGAAGACTCTGGTTGGGTTTTCCCCTTGTGGGCTTTTCCGTGGTCATTGACCTAACTTCTTTGTGTCTCATTGAGTTCTTGGCTATCTCAATTTTGCATATGGTTTATAGAGCATCAAAATTTCATTTTCAAGAAGACAAGCTCAAGAAGACAAACTCCATTTTCAACTCTTTTTCTGTTGGCATATCTCTTTCTGTCTGCTCCATTTGCAGCTCCTTTTCTGCTAAAATATAGTTTGCTGTCTGCTCTATTTTTAGCTCTCTTTCTGCTGAAATATAACTTGTTGTCCGCTCTATTTTAGATCCTTCTTTGCTGAAATATAGCTTTCTGTCCACTCCATTTGCAGTTCTATTTTTGCTGAAATATAGCTTGCTGTTCGCTCCATGTGCAACTCGTTTTCTGCTGAAATATAGCTTGCTGCCTACTCCATTTGCAACTCTGTTTTTGCTGAAATATCTCTTGCTGTTCCTTCTACTTACTAATTTTCTGCTGAAATTTCTCTTCCATTTTGCTATTGAAATATCTCATTTACAGCTGAAATATCTCTCGCTGTCCCTTTCTATTTGATGCTGAAATTTTGAGTAGATCAAGATGTCTTCCTCCTACTTCAAGAACGAAGAGAATCTGGTTGATGCTTCAAATTTCTTCCCTTGGATGGCCAAATTGGATATTACTCTTGAGGAACATGATGTTCTAGAGTATGTTGAAAGAGAGGTAGCAGAACCGGCTGAAAACTCCAATGCTACTGTCAAGGCCATATACAAGAAAGGAGAAGTCAAGGCCAAAAAGATTATCCTTGACTCTCTTGGAGACCACCTCATCGCTTATGTTTCCAATTTGAAGAAAGCCAAAGAAATGTATGAGAAATTGATTAGAATGTATCAAGTGAACTGTTAAACACACATGGGCAACCACAAAATAGGAAAGATAAAACATGATCGTATATTTTTATTAACAACTGATATACATTTATAGTACATATTGTGACTGTTGGGTTTCACATCCCAAGGTCTCTTGGACTCCTTTTGTCCATTTGGCTTCCAGACTAATCCATTGAGGATTAGGTGTTCAATATTCCCCCCTTAATCCGAAGGGTTATGTATGAGTCCAAGAAGAGAGTTGTAATACAAAATGTGCAAAAATGCATGGCAGCACTAGGCTGAATGTGCTCTCTGAAATGTTGGTATAAAGGGCGGTGGTTTAAGGATGATCACCAACACTGGAACGCTTAGTGCAGTTCCCGGAACTCTTCCAAACTTGCAAGAAGCTTTAAGTCTTCTGCTAGTGGAAGTGATCCTATTGTTTTAAAGAGGGAAACCTTCAACCATAAAAGGGAGGCCTCACCCCACATAAAAGGGAGAACTTCAACCTGAAAAGGGAAGTCTCAACCTGTGATGGTTTAAGGATGACCAACAACTCTGGAATGCTTAATGCAATTCCTGGAATTCTTCCAAGACTGGCAGGAAGCTGGAGTTTTCTGCTAGAGGAAGTGTTCTCAATTTTGTTCCTGGAATTCTTCCGAAACTGGCAAGAAGCTGAAGTCTTCTGCTAGAGGAAGTGTCCCACATCGCCAACTGAAGGCATGTTCAGGGGCATCTTTGTTGCTGGCTACAACTCTGAAACTGGTGTGGCAAGTTGTGGCTCAGGCTTGCTTGATGTGACTTTGAAGCTTTTAGATGACCATCATTTCCCCCCCTGTCAGATACAAGGTGAGATGATGGAACTGCAAGATTGTTCAATACTCTGGAACAAGTTCTGACATGTGTTTGGAATATCTTCTTGGCTGTTGATGCCCATTGCCAAGAAGCGATCCATCCAAGATGAATCTTTGTTCTTGCAAGACGTTCATTTCTGAAGCATCTGTGTGAAGAATGACTGGTTTTATGACAATGCTTACATGGATGAAGATCAAAACAATGATCTTTCAAATGGCCAACTCAGTCACAATGTTGGCATTTCACAATCTGTTGTTGTTGTTGCTGTGGAAGAGAGGCAGAGTCTGGAACAACTGGAGGTGAACTGTCATGAGGAGCAGGTGAACTTTCATGAATGAATCCAGCACTTTGAAACTGAATGGGCTTGGCGTAGTTTGGAATATGAAAGGACAAGTCCTTGTCATATCCAAGACCAGTTATGTGCTTGTTGTGGACAAGCTGTTCCTAAGGTCTGATGATGGACTTGGAAAGTGCAGATTGAACTTCTGCATCTGCATGTACAACTGCTACTTTATTGGGTAGTAAATCTGAATGAACTATAACATTATTGACTTGCTGCTGATGGGTTGCAGTCTCAACGTTCTGAACAGAAACAGGTTCAGAATGATGTCTATTTTGATGTAGCTCTTCTTGTTGTAGTTGTGATTCAAGCTGCAAAAAATCGATCTTTTCCTGTGCATTATATAGGCAGGTCTGAATGTCACAGAGAATGTCTTTGTTGATGTTTATCTTCCCATCAGCAGTGGAATATATCAAGGTATTTAATAAATCTAATACATCACTAATTAAAGCCATTTTCACTTACAACAAAAAAGTACTGAAACAACTCTGCCTTTTTTTTTTTTTTTGCAAACAATTCTTCCAGGCGTCCAGACTTTGGAAAATTACAGAATTACAAAATATTTCACAATTCTTCTAGGCGTCCAGATCTTTGGAAAATTACAAATTAAAAACCCGAAAATTTAAGACACGCAAAACCTCTTTCTTTAATACAACGCCACAAAAACTCCGTTTCGTCTAGCAAAACCTGTAAATAATAGCGACGAACTGGCCCCCAATAACAGTAAAACCCTGTCAAAGTTTGTTGAGCAAAAGACCAAACAACACAAAAATCGCGCCGAAGTGGAGTTTTCCAAAACCAAAAACCGTCTCCGAATGTCTTAAATACAATGCCACACTGGTTACCAAAACAGACCACCAAAGCCAACCACGCTGCTCCAAAGCTCACACACGGTTGTTGTGCATCGAGATTATGGGCGTTCATGTCAGCATGGACACAACATTCAAAACTCTTAACTTGACCTTAAAACCATTCTCCCAATTTTACTTCTTCAATAATTCTCACTTGAAATGTCCGCCCTTTCAACCAGCTTGTACAAAAAAGTGCAATGATTTTGAGGTTTGAGCACACTAGATGGTGAAACAAGAGCATCTACTAGAACATCATGTGGAGAAACAAAACATCATGTGGAGAAACAAGGATTGGTTCGTCCAATATTTGTGTAGAGTATGTCAATGCAATTAGCAGAGGTGGCTGCCAACCTCTTTTTTCGGCGAGCTCCAACTAATTTTTGAGAAAAAGATCATAATTTCCTCCGCCATGACCCAAGCGTCTTTGTGAGAGGTGAAAGGCAAGAGCAACAAATCTTCTGGTTCAAAAATTTCTGATAGACACCACTCAAACCGGGATCATTGAAGGCATCACTTCCTTTCGACTTCCGAGAGCGGTTATGAGGTCTCAAAGATGCAGGAAGCCAATCGCTTACATTATCACTCATATTTTGCAGATAATAAAAGTACAATTAATCATTCAGAATAGGTAATGCACTTTATAACATGGATCAAGTCATTTAAAGGCCTATATGGCTCAGAAGATGAGATCGATTCCCACAGGGCAAGGAGACAAAGAAAGTTTGGAGTTAGATGCAACAATAATATGTGGGAGTTGATGCGTTTGCAGGGTGGAGTATGGAAAATCACACAACTTTCAAATGGGATCATGCCCTGCACAAAAATTATTCAATGCACAGCAACGCATACCAGTCAAACGCATATCATATTCAATTCAACCCAGGTTCCACAGCTCCATAGTTTAATCAATGCATAGTCTGACAGTAGGTATAACATTCAATGCCCTGATACCAAAGGCAAAGAACGAATAATGCAGAGAACAAATAACGCTTTGTCTAAATGTAGAGAGAAAATAACGCAGAGATTTCAAAGATAGTGCTGCATCGACAAACTTGTAAGGCAGGTGCAGACTAACCATCAACGTATCAATAGAACCTTCGCATTTCAATAGAGCATAGGACAAACCCAGGTAATGCAGGCTGACAAAAAACGTTTGGATTTGCAGGCTGACAATTTTTTTTGTTGTTTCTATTTTCAAAGTGTAGATAGCATAGACAAAGGGATAGTTCTGCACAAAGTAGAGAAACGCCCATAATCACTGCATCTCAAAACTAGTGATTTAAATTTGAAGAGGGCAGGAAGGAACCCCTTTTTTTTTTAATTTTGTACGAAGGTCAGGGCGGAGTAAGGCGCACTAACAAGAACAATTCGTTTTCCTGTTGATGAAACAGAAGGACTAGAGGCTGAGTGAAGGATTTTAGCCGAGGATGAGGATTTCAGAGAACGTTTTTTTGTTTTGAAAACCGCCCTCTACAATGGAACTCTACCACTAGGTCAGGGGTGACAGTTTTGCAATATGGCAGAATCAGGAAAATAGGTAGTAAAGGGAGTTACAAGGGCAGGAATACTAAAAATAAAACTTGGCTCTGATACCATGTTAAACACACATGGGCAACCACAAAATAGGAAAAATAAAACATGATTGTATATTTTTATTAACAACTGATATACATTTATAGTACATATTGTGACCGTTGGGTTTCACATCCCAAGGTCTCTTGGACTCCTTTTGTCCATTCGGCTTCCACACTAAACCATTGAGGATTAAGTGTCCAACATGAACAACTTGAGTCAAATTCTTGCTCTGAAGAATCAACTCAAGGATGTTAAGATGAACAAAGGAGAAACCATTCAAGCATACTTCATGAGGATATAAAAGGTCAAAGATCAACGGTCAACTTTTGGTGAAGTTGTTTCCGATACAGAACTGGTACTGATTTCGCTTGGAGGTCTTCCTTCTTCTTGGGAAAGTTTTATTTCTACTATCAGTAATAATGACAAGTTTCCCACATTTGATGAGCTTCTGGGAAAGTGTAATCAAGAAAAAGCCAAAATGATTTCAAGAGGGAGAATTCCCAAGCATGAGGAGAGAGAACCTACTGCCTTTTCTGTTCAAGGCAAAAAGAAGAAAGGAAGAAGAGGAATGCACTATTCGAGAAAGTCTACTTCCAACAGCTCGTCTCAATGGATCAGAGACTTATCAAAAGTCCAATGCTACAATTGTCGCAAGCATGGTCAGTATGCTCGTGATTGTTCAGAAAACAAAAGAGCATCAAAATTGAACTTCAACAATTGCTCCAACAATTCTGATTATAGGAGAAGAAGAGAAGCATCTTTTGCTTGCAGAGAAAACTATTGTTCCTCAAGGAACCAAAGGTTTGATAATAATGCAGCTGAGACTCAATCATAGTACTTTCTTGTTTCTGCTCTTTCTAGTTCATCTCCTGTAGATTCTTGTGATAGCTGGTTGGTTGATAGTGGTGCTTCAAGGGACTTTACTGGTTACAAAGAAGTACTCTCTAATCTGGTTGAGAGGGAGATAGATTTGAAGATCATTCTTGGAGATAACTCTACATATTCCATAAAGGGATTTGGTTCCGTTTCTTTCCATGTGGATCAAGGTAAAACTTTGACTCTTCAAGAAGTTTTATATGTACCTGGTTTAAAGAAGAATCTTGTGTACATATTAGCTTTAGAAGATAAAGGAATGAAAGTTCCTTTTCATAAATGGTAAAGTTCTCACTTGGCCATCGAGATCTGACATGAGAAATGCTTCACTCTAGGATCTAGATGTGAAGGTCTATACAAAATCAATGGAAGACCTATTCATGCACTAATCCATGACATCAATCATCAAAGTGAACTTTGGCACCGAAGGTTCGCTCACTTGCACTACAAAGCATTATCTCGTGTGAGAAAGATGGTTTTCGGAATGCCGGAAATCAGATTTGATCATGATGGCGTTTGTCAAGGATGTCCAAGTGGAAAGCAAGTGAAGGGACCATTCCCTTCAAGCAAAAGTAGAACCAATCAAGTATTGCATCTCGTACATTCTGATTTGTGTGGATCGATGCCTATAATTTCTCTTGGTGGTTAGTTGTATTATATTATCTTTGTGGATGAGTTTTCTCGCAAAAAATGGAAAAATTTTCTGAAAAATGAAAGCCAAGCTTTTAACATGTTCAAAGATTACATAGCTCTAGTAGAAAAACAAACTGGAAAGCAAATCAAAATCTTCAGATTTGACATTGGAGGAGAGTTCACTTTGAGTGATTTCATTGACTTCTGCAAAGAAGTTGGAATCAGAAAAGAGACCACTGTACCATATAACCAAGAACAAAATGGTGTGGTCGAGAGAAAGAATAGAACTATCATGGAAGTAGTCTAAGCTATGTTGCATGATAAAAAATTACCAAAGTTTCTATGGGGAGAAGTTGCGAACATAACTGTCTATGTTCAAAATAGATCTCCTCACCGTGCCCTAAACAACAAGACTTTTGAAGAAGTCTTCACTGGCGAGAAGCCCAAAGTTGGACACCTAAGGATCTTTGGCTGCCCTGTCTATTTTCATGTCCCAAAAGAGAAAAAGGACAAATTGGAAGCTTCAGGTAAGAAAGGTACGTTTGTTGCTAAGTTGCACGAAACGGGGAAACGCGGAAGCGAAACAAAACGGGGAAGCGAAACGAAACGCGACCTCCCCAAATTTTGGAAACGGGGAAACACGAATATATATAATAAATATATAATATATATATATATAAATATATTAAACATTTAAAATTATTAATATATTGTGCAATCATAAAGCATTAATGATACATTTACTTAAACATTTTAACATTAAGATTAAATTTACATCACATTTATTATGAGTCATCACATAATGAAAAAAAAAAATATAGGAACGAAAATCCAAAATCAGCCCTTTATATAGACACTGCTTTTTATAACTTTAGAAATGGTTTCTAGAAACAGCTTAGAAACCCTAAAAATTTAAAAACAAATTAGAAAAAAAAAATTAAAAAACAAGTCATTTTTTTGGGGGGAAACGGGGCTCGTACGGCCTGAAACGCGTTCTGCCGTACGGGACGTTTCCATTTCGGGAAACGTGCACGTAGACAGCCGGAAACGCGTTTCCAGGCCGTACGGTACGCCGAAACACGTTTCCGTTTCGTTTCCGGGCAGAAACACCCTCTGTACCTGCGTTTCCTGCAACTTAGGTTTGTTGGTTATTGTGAGAATTCTAAAGCTTACAGAATATACGTACCTAGTCAAAGAAATATAGAATTTAGCAGGGATGGAACATTTGATGAAGATGCAACTCTTGGAAAAGCAAGAGACACTCCTCTTCCTCTTGCTAATGTTGATAGCCAAGATGATGTATTTGAAATACAAGAAGACCCTGAAGCTAAAATTGATCTTGTTGAGAACCCATGGATCCTTTGGATCCTCCTCCATGTGATCTTCCTTCTAAAAGGAGACCTTTATGGCTTCGTGACACTGTTCAAGATGTTGATAAACACGCTACCACTAGAGGAACTTTTAGAGAAAGCAAGAAACCTTGCCGGTTCCAAGGATATGTTGTAGCCATGAGCAACATTATTCAAGCTGAATTGTGCACTTTTGAAAAAGCCGTAAAGGCCCATGTGTGGAAATATGCAATGATTGAAGAATATGAAGCCATCATTCATAATGATGTATGGAAAGTGGTTCTAAGACCCCAAGGTAAATCTGTTGTATCTTCTAAATGGTTGTATAAAATTAAACATGGTGCTAATGGCAGTATTGAAAAATATAAAGCTAGATTTGTGGCTAGAGGTTTCTCTCAGAAAGAGGGAATAGATTATGACGAAATTTTTGCACCTGTTGCCCGTTACACCACCATCCATTCTATTGTAGCTCTAGCTACTAGCTAGGGATGGTCTCTTCACCAAATGGATGTGAAGACTGCTTTTCTGCATGGCTTCCATAAAGAAGAAGTATTTGTGGAGCAACCATAAGGTTTTGAAGTACATGATCCAAAAACTCGTGTGTAGGTTGAATAAAGCCCTCTATGGTTTGAAGCAAGCTCCAAGAGCTTGGTATGCTCGCATAGATAGCTACTTGATGAAGCTTGGTTTTACCGGAAGCAATGCAAATCCAAATCTTTACTTTAAGACAATCCAAGGTATGCCTTTGAATTTGGTATTGTATGTTGATGATTTATTTATGACTGGTAGTGAGCCTCTTATTCTCCAGCGTAAGAGGTAGTTAGCTTCTGAATTTGAAATGAAAAATCTTGGTTTGATGCACTACCTTTTGGGCCTAGAGGTATGGCAGAAATTTGGTGAGATTTTCCTTTCTCAAGGAAAATATGTTGTCAAACTACTAGAAAGATTTGGCATGACTGAGTGTAAGTCCATGAATACTCCAATGGAAATGAATTTCAAGAAGCTTCGTGGTAAAGTTGCAGGACTTGATTTGTTTAATCCTTATGAGTATCGTCAACTGATTGGGGCACTGATGTTCTTATTGAAAACTAGACCAGATGTATGCTTTGCAGTTAATACTTTGAGTCAATACATGATTAAGCCTACTCATGCACACTGGGTTTTTGCAAAGCATGTGTTGAGGTACCTGCATGGGACCATCAATCTTGGATTGAGATATATTGCTGAAGATGTAAGGCTACATGGATACTTTGATGTTGATTGGGCTAGTAACTCTATTGATAGAAAAAGCACATCAGGGTGTTGCTTCAACTTAGGATCTTCCATGATATCTTGGATGAGCAAAAAGAAAAACTCTGTTTCTGTTAGCACGGCTGAAGTAGAATACATTGCTACTAGCATGGCTAGCTGTGATGCAATATGGCTAAGGAAGCTCTTTGGAGAGCTGTTTGAGCAAGTATTGGATACTAGAATAATTTATTGTGACAATAAGAGTGGGATTCGACTTGCTGAAAATCTTGTGATCCATGACATGTCCAAACACATTGAGATCAAATATCACGATATCCAAGATATGGTGCAAAGAGGAGCAAAAAGATTTCATCATATATCGATTGATGACTAGATCGTTGACATTCTTACCAAGCCTTTAACGAAAGGAAAGTTCTTGGTTTTCAGAGAGCAACCTGGACTGACAGATGTGACCCTTCCTAGAGAGGTTGGTCATGGATGATAAGCCTTGGATGTGCAAGATCCTTGTTATGTGTTGACAAGTGGATCCCCCCAAGCAGTGATGAGCCTTGAATGTGTGAGATCCTTGTCATGTGTTGACAAGTGGACCCCCCCAAGCAATGCTGAGCCTTGGATGTGTGAGATCCTTGTCATGTGTTGACAAGTGGATCCCCTCAAGCTGTGATGAGCCTTGGATGAGCGAGATCCTTGTCATGTGTTGACAAGTGGATTCCCCCAAGCAGTGATGAGCTTTGGATGTGCTAGATCCTTGTCATGTGTTGACAAGTGGATCCCCCCAAGTGTGTATAGGGTGATGGATGTATCTCCCCTATGATGATTCTTCTTCATTAGATTGTAACATCACTGTTCCAAAGCAGAGATAGCAAATATCCTTATATTAGAAGGAAATTCCTCCCTAGCTGAGAGGGAGTGTTGAAAATTGATAGCTATGGGATGAATTTCCTTGAATAAAATTTCATTTCCGACCTTTCTAAAAATATAAAATCATGTCTATCTTCTCAACCATGACTTTCCCAAATTTGTAATCATATATATATAATGGAAAATCACTTAACTTGTCCTTAAGAGTGGGAGTGTTGAAAATTGACAGCTATGGGATGAATTTCCTTGAATAAAATTTCATTTCTGACCTTCCTAAAAATAGAAAGTCATGTCTATCTTCGCAGCCATGACTTTCCCAAATTTGTAATCATATATATACAATGGAAAATCACTTGTCCTTAATCAATCTCAATTGTTTAATTTTAACTTAATCACATATATATTATTATTATTAATCCGTCTTTATGAATATTATATTATTATTAGAGAATTCAAGGTTTCTCATTCATTGTATTACGTAACTCCCCTCAATTAATGCATATGTTACTCCCTCTCTCTCTTAATGGATTCATTCCTCTCTCTCTTTAATGCTCTTACGCACCTCTTACACTCTCTTACACAATTGAATGACTCATCATAAAATGATTCCTCTTACACCTGTTTAATGCATAAGTTACACTTCTCTCCTAAATGCATAAGGTACACTCCTCTTCTTTATGACATAAGTTACACTCCCATTTTGGCATATGTAACTCCTTGGCATATGTAACTCCTCCTCAGGGCATAGGAGTTACTCCTTCATGAATTCGACCTCCTTGCTCTTCCTATATATTTGTGCCTCTCATCCTCACTTGACACACTTACTTGTGCTTGTGAGAGGAGAATTCGAACTTGAGAAAGAGAGTTGGAGTGTCTAGAGGAAGATTGAGAGAGAGAGAGAAAGAGTCTTGAAGAGCCAAAGTGATTCAGTGTTTGCATCATCTACTGCTATTAGAGATCTTCTTCAGATTTGGGTGAACTTCTTCCTCTCATTGTACTTCATATCTCTGCTGATTTCTAATAGAAGAAGAATTTGGTTGGGTTTTCCCCTTGTGGGTTTTGCCCTGGTCATTGACCTAACTTCTTTGTGTCTCATTGAGTTCTTAGCTGTCTTCAATTGTGCATATGGTTTATATGGTTAATGTTCTATCTACAATTACTTAACTGATTTTGCAGCATAAAGAAGTTTTGGATTTAAGTGATTCTAACAGCCTAGAACATCAAAATTTCAACATCTTTGCCACTAGAAGCCTCCCGCTTCTTCTTCCTGTTCTGGTAGGCCTTCATGCCATCCCATGGTTCCTTCTTGCCAACAATAGAAGTCCCCTTACTCCCAACTGACCATGCGCTCTTCTTGGGTTGCGGGTTCCCCTTTGAACCTAGATATTCCCCCTAGAACTTGTCTCCCTCTGAGCCTCAAGAACTTGCACTTGCTTCTGCTCATGATATATAGGCTTTCTCATCAATCGGTGTAGGTCATGCTCCCTAACTCCAATGACAACTCCAACAGAGTTAGAGCCTCTGGGCTTGAGTCTCACTTTTCCACCCTGGAAAATCACCTCAAACTCCTCCCACTCGATCACTGAGATAGACAACACGTTGTATCGGTTAGAAAATTAGAAAGGCAAAAATATTTTCCTATATTGATAATTACTTGTTGTTTTCTTATGTTCTTATTAACTTCTTTATGTTCTTCTCATCAAGCAATCATCAAAGTAAAAACGTGAAGATCAAGGACACTAGATGTAGGCACTCAGCTAGGGCTAAAACCCCTTTATAGGGGAAAACCCAGTCAGAACTCTTCTTTTAGTAGATTCAAATTGAGATAAACCAAGACCATAGACCAAAAGACCTTCCTCCTCCACCAATTTAGATCTTCCTTTTGATAGATGATCTCTTCCAAAGTTACCGAGTACCAACTTCTTAAATGCAGCTTCAACCAAGAATTTCGATCCCCAGTTTCAAAACCTTGACCCAACTTTAGGACTGTAGTTTCTATCTAGCAACTTCAATAGCTTCAACCTAGCAGCTTCACAACTTTGACCTTGATGCAACTTTACAACTTCGACCTTGATGCAACTTCACAGCTTCGACTTTGATGCAACTTCACAGCTTCGATGCAACTTCAAAATTTCGTTGCACATGAGAGAGAGAGAGACCCAAAAAATTTGACTCCAGCGTCCTTCTTGAACTTCACACTTTTTCCGCTTCCAACCACTGCAATTCAAACTTGTGAGAGATGTGCTTTCAAAAGAGGCGAGTTGCTCCAATATATACTGAGTTTGTGAGGCTGATTTGTCCTTTCTTGAGGCCGATTTGTCCTTTCTTGAGGCCGACTTGGTGGAGGACGCCTAATTGACCTATTTTACAATAAAATAAATTTCTTTCTTAACAAATAAAGCCCAAGAAGGGTCTTTTACATTATGACATGGACAAGGACATTTGACATAAACCCTAGAAAGTCTTCAATGGAGACTTTGACCTAAAAACAATTAACCCAAGCAAAAAACCCATGCTTTAATAAGTCGATTTCTTTAATAATAATAATTTTTTTTTTTTTTTTTGACAAATATATTGCATCATGACTCAAATACAATTATGAAGACCGACACTGGTTACATCCTTCAACACTCCCTCTTAACTAAGGAAGTATTCATAATTACATATTTATAGAGGTATATGGAAGATCAAATGAACTACGAAGAGTTCTAGCACACTCAGTGTTGCGGACTAGATACCTGACCAGAGTAATCTATTCAGGTGGAAGTAAGATGGACTCAGGCTTTCAACCCCTCTAGGTACCATCAAGCTTACTCGTTAACCATCAACCCAGGGATTTAGGTGCATATCAAAGGTCGGAGCTCCATGACCAATGCCACCCTCCCTCTTCAGGATCTAGACATCAACACACAGGCCGACCAAATCTCCTCCCAAGCATCTTGCCATTAGATACTTCACCTCTCCCTATAAACTAAACTAGATATATCCATGTGTCCAAGCATGCTTTCAAAGTGTTCATTCTTCTTATGGAGAGATCTACCTGTACAAACACAAATCCCAATCAATGATAAACTTTCAAATATATATATATAAGTAAATGCAAACCTTCGGGGTCCTCAATCATTCAAATGTTGCAAATATCATCATTAAGTTATTCAAATACATCTTGTCGAAAACTTTCTTCTTTCACTTCTTTAGCAACACCAAATACAACCTTAGTACTTCTCAAGTCTTCATGAATCACAAACTTTTTGGTTCCATTCTTACTTCACTACACTCATTTTCATAATATGTCGTCCCTCTCAACTGGGGAGATATACCCTTTCTTCTATCTAGGCTCCCTCTTAATTTAGGGGAATCAACAATTTCATGATATCAGAGAAACTTCATCCTTTCAAGGCTTTATTTTTTTCTTATGGCATCATGGTCATCTTGAACATCATCATTCTTATAGCTTTCTTTATCATGCTTATATGAACATCTTCATTATCTTGAAGATTATGTACCTGCAAAAACTTTAATAGCAAGTACAACCAAAATACATATACATAAGCATGAAGTTAACTATATCAAAATTGTGTCAATATAATGGAGGCATCAAAACAATCAAATATTAAATACCTAAACCTAGTTAGGTTCATAATCAACAAGAGACACATACTAGACTTCACACTCTTGCTAGAGTTTTGTCACAAACCCTTAGACACAAAGCCTTAGATATCAACAATTCAATCAAATAACAATCCTACTATACATCTAAGGTTTCAACAATTTTAGACTCTACTGAGGTTTGTTGCAAACCCTAGATTTTATCATAAAAACTAAATCATATCGGAAAACAATATCATTATATCCTAGAATATCAATCTCTACTAGGACAAACCCTAGAATTCATAAAATATCAACAATTAGGTTAGCATACTAGCATATACATATCTAGGATTTTATGTACCAACATCCCATGTCAACATTCATACCTACTACGTCAACATAGGACACAAACTTCAATACATCAAACTCAGACAAACAATAATTTTTTTCTAGGCTAGGGTTTCGATTGACGAATATACACCTAGGGTTTCATTCCTAGGATCTTACTGCAAGGGTTTTGCTCATACACCCTTATTCATCAAACCCTAAAGATATAAGGATTCAATACATAATTTAGCCATTAACAGTAAACCCTAAAGAACTAGGGTTTCTATAATACCAAAACCTAAACATCAAAAGAATAACAACCCTAAGTAGACTAGGGTTTCATACTCAATATTGACATACCCTTAGCAACAAGAGGTTAAGGTTTCATAGTGAACCCTAAAGGTTAGGGTTACAAAAGAATGATCAAATAATATCATGAGGGTAAATTCAATCTAATGATTAATCACCCTAACAAGAATCTTTGTGATTCAAAACCCTAGACATAACATTGTCAGTAATGTAAAGCAAATTTCAAAAGAAGAATGATCATATCTTTTATATGAAGAGAACTTTATAACAAAGCTTATATTAAGACATACCTTTGTGTTATTCCTTAACAAACCTTGTAAGACATCAATTGTTGAAGGGATTCCTTTGCAATAGAACTTCTACCCTACTTCAAGTGTATCCTTTGAAGTCTCCTCCATAACCCTTTAGCATTCAACAAGCTTTCCTAACCAAGGAAAATATACAGAGAAAGGTTATTAGTATACAATATAAACAAGTCTTGATGTGAGGAGGAAACCAAACGTTCAAACATGATATAGAGAACAAAATACTTATCTTTTGTAAAATGGTGAAAACTCCCTCTTAACCCAATCCTTTTGAGGGATACCTACAACTTATCAAAATAATTCAAAAATGTTCTAAGGAGACATGTTAGACCTACAAACTCTAGAAATCAAAATATAAAGGAAAACAATACAAGACTAAGAAGGATATGTAGGAGAGGACTTAGTAGTTTAAGTCCTTGACTTTCGATTCCTCAGTTTTGTTCTTCTTTGGTGGAGCTTCATCGACAATATTTGCTTGATCCCTATCTCTCTTCTTATTTCTTGGATTCTCAGGACATTGATTCTTATAATGACAAATCTTATGAAAGTTGTAACATTCAATTTTGGATAGGTCCACCTTCTTTGGTCCTATGAACTTCTTGAAAGTTCCTTTCTTCTTGTGATGAGGAGAATAAGCATTGGAGGTGTTTTCTTCTTCATCTTCCTTTTTGTTGTTTACTAATGCTATTTGAGCTTCTTTTTGACTGCATGCATTCCACATCGGTTCAAATGCTGGAGTATCCTTCCAACTGTTAAGTCTTGATGCAAAGGCACTCCAAGATTTTGGTAGTCCTAGAAGAGCAGTAATTACGAGCTCTTTTTCTTGGACTACTTCATCTATTGCTTGGAGTTCATCTCTGGTTCTGAATATCCTTATAAAGTAGGATGGCACAGTATCGTCTTTCGTCATCTTAATAGTTCTTAATTCATTCTTGAGGCTTGCTATTTGACCAATGTTTTTGATGGTGAATAATTTGGAGAGAGCCTCATACATTTCTTGAGGGGAATCTACGTTGGATATGTATGGAATTAGGTTGTATTTAACTCCATCCACTATTAGGTTCATAGCCAAGATTTCGGTTTCTTTGAACTTTGCTTTCTATGCTTCATTTGTAGGCTTCTTGATTTTTCCTTTAACAAGATCTTTTGTTCTTTTCGAAGATGAGATCTATCCTCTTTTTCCATGCCCTATAGTTGGAGGCTCCTAGTTTGTTTTCTCCCTTCTTTGAGTTTGACATAATTCCTATAGTTAGTAGGCTTAATTCCTTGGTCCTTCTTAATGACCTTCCTTTGATCTCCTTTTCCCTGATAAATCTTCAACCTGCCTTTTTCTTCCTTCTTCACCTTAGCTCTGATACCATGTTGAAAAATCGGAAGAGCAGAAAAATTTTCTTATATTGATAATTACTTGTGATATTCTCGTGTTCTTATTAACTTCTTTATGTTCTTCTTTTATCTTCTTCTCATCAGCAATCATCAAAGTAAAAACATGAAGATCAAGGACACCAGATGTAGGCACTTAGCCAGGGATAAAACCCAATCAGAACTCTTCCTTCATTAGATTCAAATTGAGATAAACCAAGACCATATACCAAAAGACCTTCCTCCTCCACCAAGTTAGCTCTTCCTTCTGATAGATGATCTCTTCCAAAGTTACCAAGTGCCAGCTTTTTAAATGCAACTTCAACCCAAAATTTCAATCCCTAGCTTCTGAACCTTGACCGAACATTAGGATCATAGTTTCTGTCTAACAACTTCAGTAGCTTCAACCTAGCAACTTCACAACTTCGACCTTGATGGAAATTCACAACTTCGACCTTGATGCAACTTCATAGCTTCAATGCAACTTCACAACTTCGATGCAACTTCAAAATTCTGTTGCACATGAGAGAGAGAGAGGTAGAGAGACCCAAAAACTTTGATTCTAGCTTCCTTCTTGAACTTCACACTTTTTCTGCTTCCAGGTACTGCAATTCAAACTTGTGAGAGATGCGCTTTCAAATGAGTAGAGTTGCTCCAATATATAGTGAGTTTGTGAGGTCGAATTCCCTTGTTGAGGCCGACTTGTCCTTTCTTGAGTCTAACTTGGTGGAGGAGGCCTAATTGACCTATTTTACAATAAAACGAATTTCTTTCTTGACAAATAAAGCCCAAGAAGGGTCCTTTACATTATGACATGGACAAGGACATTTGACATAAACCCTAGAAGTCTTCAATGGAGACTTTGATCTAAAAACAATTGACCCAAGCATAAAACCCATGCTTTAATAAGTCAATTTCTTTGATAATAAAAATTCTTTTTTCTTTCTTTTAATAAATTCATTACATCATGACTTAAATACAATTATGAAGACCGACACTAGTTACATTCTTCAACAATATCTAAGCTTCGGTATAAACAATACGTCTTGAACTTGCAACAACTAATGGTACAACACTTGATCCTCTGATATCTTTCTGACTCTTGTCTCCAACCACAATGTGCAACTTCGATTCCCACTTAGTAACAGTCCCAAACACATCACGCAAACCCGTCATATGCTTTGTCACACCACTGCCCATGTACCATGTAGTCTTATTAACGATACTCTAGGAGAAATGAGACACTAGAGCAAAATCTTCACCCTCCAACCTTCTCGAGAGGTCATCCAGCTCAGAAGAAGCAACGACACCTGCTATCTCCTTCCCCTTCTTATTTTCATTGTCTCACTTCTTCATCTTTAGACACTTTGTCGAATAATGACCATATTCGCCACAATTGAAACACTTCAACTTGCTCAAGTCCTTCTTTAATTTCTTTGTTGACAAGTAAAGCCGAAGAAGGGTCCTTTGCATTATGACATGGACAAGGACATTTGACATAAACCCTAGTAGTCTTCAATGGAGACTTTGATCTAAAAACAATTGACCCAAGCATAAAACCCATGCTTTAATAAGTCAATTTCTTTAATAATAAAAATTATTTTTTCTTTCTTTTGATAAATTCATTACATCATGACTTAAATACAACTATGAAGACCGACACTAGTTACATTCTTCAACAATATCTAAGCTTTGATATAAACAATACATCTTGAACTTGCAACAACTAATGGTACAACACTTGATTCTCTGATCTCTTTCTGACTCTTGTCTCCAACCACGATGTGCAACTTCGATTCCCACTTAGTAACAGCCCCAAACACATCACGCGAACCCATCATATGCTTTGTCACACCACTGCCCATGTACCGTGTAGTCTCATTAACGATACTCTTGGAGAAATGAGACATCAGAGCAAAATCTTCATCCTTCAACCTTCTCGAGAGGTCATCCAGCCCAGAAGAAGCAGCGACACCTGCTATCTCCTTCCCCTTCTTATTCTCATTGTCTCCCTTCTTCATCTTTAGACACTTTGTCAAATAATGACCATGTTTGCCACAACTGAAACACTTCAACTTGCTCAAGTCCTTCTTTGCCTTGCCCTTCGTTCTCCTTGCAAGAGTCACATTTCATCTGAAATATTCTTCTTTTTGTGAAGGTCCTCACCTCACAGTTCCTCTAAAATGAAGTCATCCCACAACCTGTTCTAGTTTGGCAACTTCTCTCGAGTGACGATCCCTTTGATGAAGGGCTTCCATTCCTCGGTAAACCCTTTCAAAGCAATCCTGATTCCTAACCATCTCAGAATCTGCAACAGTCTCACTGATGGTAGCAAGTTCTTCTTGGACCTAAGACAATCTTGTCAGATATGGGGCCACTCCTCCTCCATCCGAAATCTTGGTGCTCTTCAACTTATCCTTCAATACTAACAATTGGTTCTCGTTCTTGTTCTAGAACAGTTCTTGAAGAACTTTCCACATCTCATGGGCAAAGCTCTTCCCTGACATATGTGGTATCAAATAATCTTTGACCCCATCTAGGATGATCAACTTTGCCTTCATATCCAACTCCTCATGCACTTCCAATTCCTTAGGGTCAGTTGGCTTCTGGATCTCTTTGTCGGTAAAATGATAGATCTTGTTTACCATCAAGACCCACTTGATCCTTTCCTTCCATGGACTATAGTTAGATAACCCATCCAACCTATCCTCATATCGCAGACCAATTGACAACTTCGCCATTGCTGTTAGTCCTTCAATAACAATGTAACCAACTCCCTCTTGAGCTATGTGCTGTGCATACTCTGATTCACTAGCCCTTCAAAGTAGCTTTGATACCATGTTGATTTTTCCATGACACTCAAGAATATGGTTTGAGTCTAAAATCTCGAACACAAACACACTCAAATGCCACAACACTTTTACTTTGCACAACAAAATTAACACAATAGTGAATTAGCTAGTAAACAAGACATAATTTTAGCCGAACACTTGTTATATTACAAATCTTTAATACAACAATATTAGGGCTCTCGTATTGAGGATCATGGCCCTTACAATTAGCCTTGATACAAGACAACAAATAGGGCTTGTTATCAACAACTTTGATGATCAATTTACCCTGAACAAAGTACACTTGACCTACTTGTTGATGTAGCACTCCACAACCCTTTCAGTCCACGTACCTTGAACACGTCTAACGGGTCCTTTGCCTTCCAATCTCTAATCACTGCAACTGCATCTTTAGCTCCACAATCTTCCACTATCAATGATCACAATTCCTTTTATGTCACTAAACTTTGGCCCAAGACAATCTGCCCTCTAGCTACTCTTTCTTCCTTCAAAGAGTCCAACACATAGGGTCTTTGTCATTGCCCACTAGTTGCCTCTCTGCTACTCCAAAGATGGCCAGACAACATTTAGCAAACATCATGTAGCAAACATGAACTTGAGAAGAACAAACAACATACCTCTAGGACTTCACTTCTGTCCTCAATACTTGGCTTTGTGCATGCATCCTATCTAAATTTTTTGGACTTGGTTAGGGCACCTGTACAACTGTACGTTAGCCCTACAACTCGACCTCCAAACCATTTCAATTCCTGTGCAAACCCTTCACCTCTAGGCCTGATCTCCTGCACTATACTTCATGCATTGTGGCCTTGCTTACTGCCCTAATCTCATGTTATAGGAGTACTGCCCAACAACATTATAGGGACTCGACCCTACCTGAAAATCTCAGAGATAAACCTCGACTTGTTACAAAGAATTGGGCCATCAAAATGTGCACAAAACTGCCCAAACTTGTCTCTCCAAACTCGGCCAACAAGCTGCCTAACTCGACCTATCCAAACACGGAAAGAGATGCCAAGAAACTCGTTCTTTCCTCCCTTGGATTTGCTCCTATAGGCTACAGCCAGATCAGAAGTCCTTCTCCTATGATGCTTGCACTTGTGATGTGCTTTGATCAAATGACTTGCCTCTCTTATATATATCTTTCCCTTGGTGCAACGACTAGCCCTCCAAAGGGCACTTTTCAAGCCAAGCCGACTTGAACATTTCATCAATTAGCCCATCTCATATAAATACAAATTATTTTCTCCATTTGATCAAAGCCTCCATGGTTCTCTTAAGACCTGTAATAACTGTAAATTCAAAGTTTAACAAGGTCTAACAAATTCATGTTCAATACACTGTGAAGCAATTCGATATTTAACATAGTTTAACAATATTCTACTCACAAATATAAAATTTTAATACAAATTATCTATTCTTCTATTGAGTACTAACCTGTCTACTCTGTCGTGTCTCTTGCTCCTGCTGCTGCTGCGTTACCAAAAGACCGAAACCACCCAGCCAAACTGAGCAGAATCTCGCTGCTCAGTCCAGTAAGCTTCTCAGTTGAAGCTGACTGTTCCCTCGTGCCCAGAACCTCAGAACAATCCGCGCTCTTCCTTCCTGTGGTTAATTTCAGATTCTGCTCCTCTTCCTCCTTCAGTTCTCCTGTTCTCCTCCTCCTTCAATTCTCCTCTTCTTGGTTTTTAAACTAATTCTTAGCAGTGGCCGTCCTTCCTCCAACACCCACCGCTTCCTTTCCTCACGACACCCTTCCCATGTCGTGTCATGTATATTTCTTTTAAAAATATATTGATTTTTAATTAACTTTCCTTTTTCTGATTTTATTTTAATATAAATATTAGACTTATATTAAAATACTTTACCATTAGTTTATTTTTATTATTTTATTTATTTGATTAATATAATTTATTTATTAAAATTTATTTGATATTATTTCTATAAATAGGTCGTTACATACACCCCCCCTTCAGAAAACTTCGTCCCAAAGTTAGAGTTTTATCTTACATGAATATTCATGATAGTGCTTAGGATTATGTATTGAGGTTAAATTCTTACTTAATGTAAGAGCACTATAAATTTTGGTGGTTTGAATACTTTAGCTTTATGACTTTAATGATCATGTTTTATTTTATTAGGTCCCCCAACTATTACAAAATCATCCTATCCTTCCTAATCTCTTCTGCTCCCATCCTACCACTTCCATCCTATCCGTCCTCTACTGGAGTATGCCATGGTGTTAGTTATACTGACCTAACCATTCATAAACTCTAAGGATGACAACGTCGGCTATACCGACCTGATTCCTAGTAGACATTTGGCAGTCATCATCACACGTCTAGGGGAGCATGACTCGCACAGTCCTCCCATGACTCCAGGGTTCGGAGGATAAACGGTGGGCAACACCTCCACCCCTCCTAGTGGAATTAGGGTTAATACCCTATCATGAAATCTCTTTGAGCCTTAATTGTTTTGAGGTTCTGTCATCACGTGGTCATTTTGGTAACGGATATTATCTGCAGTTATAAACACTTGTCTATACATTTATAAGATGTGCATTCAAAACAATAGCTTACGTATAATTCACACTTGTCAACTACAGTATAACATACTTTGCCATATTCTATTCATGTTATTACTTTCATATTAAAATGTAATTTTTCTGTGATTTCTATCTCATCAATCATATTGATACGCATAAATAAAACATAATTATAATATCTTAATTCCCATCAGAAGCAAAATCACTTAAATATTTTAAACTTTACTATAACAACTATAATTTAGTAAGATCAATAACATATTCCGTTCTGGTATCCATGTACTAGCGGAATTTAACAGATATTATGTCATAAAAGTTCATGTTTATATATGGTCATTCAAAATGGTTCTGAGTGTCTGATTACAGTAAAGTAAATATATACAAAACATAGTTTAAAGTTCTTCAAAATTGACACAGATTGGGGTATTTCTGACATATGTTCTTTGTATCTTCCCAAGTAGCCGTTCCAGGACTATACTTGTCCTACTGGACTTTAACTTGGTCTATCAGGCGATTCCTGAGCTATCGAACCCTACGTTTCAGTGTACGTAATGGTACGACCGATATGATTCCTTCGTCTGATACTTGCAGTTCCTTCCATCGAAGGTTATGAGATTGATCAGCTATATAATGTCTTAATATAGATACATGAAATACATTATGAACTTTATGCAAGTGAGGTGGCAGTGCAAGACGATAGGCGATAGGTCCAACTCTTTCCATGACTTTAAATGGTCCAATAAATCGGGGTGACAACTTTGCCCCTTTTCCGAATTGAATAGTGCTTTTATTCGGTTTGATGCGGATGAAAACCTGATCCCCTACTTCATACTTCCTATCAGTTCTGTGAGCATCAACATAACTCTTTTGTCTATCCTATGCTTCTTTTAATCGTTGCCTAATTTGTCTTACCTACTCTTCCATTTCTTGGATTAATTCTGGTCCTATTATCACTCGATCTTCTAATCTTTCCCAAATTAACGGTGTTCTGCAAGGTCTGCCGTATAATGCTTCAAATTGAGGCATTCCCATCGAACTGTGGTAACTGTTATTGTATGCGAATTCGACTAAGGATAAGTACTTTTCCCAGTGTGATTGCTGATCCATAACATACATTCTCAACATATCTTCAAGTACTTGATTTACCCTTTCTGTTTGCCCATCAATTTGCTCAAATTTAGTTGAGTTCCTAAGGCTGACTGCATGCAAGTCTAGAATCTTGAAGTGAATCGTGAATCTTTATCGGGTATAATCTTCTTAGGTACTCCATGAAATCTGATAATTTCATTTATGAATACTCGAACTACGTCAACAACTTAGTAAGTATCTCTCACAGGAATGAAATGTGCGCTTTTCGTTAATTTATCCACTACTACCAGAATGACATTGTGTCTTTGAGAAGTAAGAGGTAGTCCAGTGATGAAATCCATATAAATGATTTCCCATTTGGTCATAGGAATGTCGTGAGGTTGTAAGAGACCCGCTGGATGACAATGATCTGCTTTTACTTGTTGACATTCCAAACATTTTGCAACAAATTGAACGATATCACGTTTCATGCCTGACTAGAAAAAGAGTTTCTTGGTATTTGCATACATTTTCCTTACTCCAGGATGTGGACAATACACCGCTTTGTGGGCTTCCTTAAGGATAGTGTCTCGAAGATCCTTGTTATCAGGAATATACATCCTTCCATGGTATCGTAAGATTCCATCATCTTCTAGTTCATATTCTTTGAACTTAGATTTTTTTGGCTTTTTACCTTCAAGACTAGATGTTACTTTTAAATACCAACTATCTTTTATGAGATATTCTAGTATTTGTTGCCTTAAGTCTACTTTGATAGATATTGGAGAGAACATCCAAGGTCTTCTGCTTAAAGCATCCACTACTACATTTTCTTTTCCCTTAATATATGATATTCCCAAGTCATATTCACTTAGAAATTCACTCCATTGTCTTTGTCTAGCATTCAAGTCTCTTTGGGTGAACAAATATTGTAGACTTTGATGGTCGCTTTTAAGTGTAAAACTTTGCCCCACTAGATAATGTCTCCAGATCTTTAGAGCTAGTACTACAGCGGTTAACTCTAAATCGTGAGTGGCATAGAGTTCTTCATGAGGTTTTAATTTCCTGGAGGCATATGTTATTACTCCTCTATCCTGCATCAATACTGCACCTAGCCCTTTTTTGGATGCATCAGTACATACCGTAGAATCTTTGTCCATATTAGGGACTCTTAAGATTGGTGCACTGATCAGTAGTCTTTTGAGTTCAGAGAATGCTTTATTACATTCCTCAGTCCATTCATACTTAACACCTTTACGCTGAAAGGTTGTAATCGGCTTTGCAATTTTGGAGAATCCCTCCACAAATCTTCAGTGGTAACTGGCTAAACCCATAAAGCTTCGTACTTCATGTGCATTTTTTGGTGTTGGCCATTCCATGATTACTTTTACCTTCTCAGGGTCTACTGAAATCCCTTCACCTGATGTGATATGACCTAAGTAATGAATCTTTTCCTGAAAGAATGAACATTTGGATAATTTTCCATACAACTGATGTTTTCTAAGGTAGGACAATACTATTCGTAAATGATCTTCATGCGCTTTTTTATTCTTGGAATAGATGAAAATATCATCTAAAAAGACTTGTACAAATTGATCAAGATATTTGCGGAAAACACTGTTCATAAGATTCATGAATACTGCTGGAGCATTTGTTAATCCAAATGGTACCACAGTAAGTTCATAATGTCCAAAACGTGTCTAGAATGCAGTCTTAGAAATATCGCTTTCAGAAATCCCTAGCTGATGATAGCCTGATCGAAGATCAATTTTTGAAAAGATAGCAACTCCTTTCATTTGATCGAAAGGATCATCAATTCGAGGCATAGGATATCGATTCTTTACTGTAGCTCGATTCAAGTCTCGATAATCTATGTATAATCTTAAGGATCCATCTTTCTTCTTGACAAAAATTACAGGAGCCCCCCAAGGTGATATACTGGGTCGAATATGTCCTATATCCAATAGTTCTTTTAATTGAATTTGCAATTCTTGAAGTTCTGGGGCCGTCATTCTATAAGGTGTTTTAGGGATTGGTTGAGTACCAGGTTTCAATTCAATAGTGAGGTCTAGCTCTCTTACAGGGGGTAATCCTGATAGTTCCTTTGGAAATACATCCGCAAATTCGGCCAACACCGGATATTGTTCTAAGGATGGTCCTTTTTCTTTACTTCTTGAATTACATATGCCTGACAACCTTTTCTTAAGCAATGCTTCATTTTCATTGCTGATATGTAGCGTAAAGATACTTTTCTCTTGATTCCTTGAATTTGGATCGCTTCTCCTTCATCATTTATATCTAGAATTCTTTTCCCATAACAGTCTACCCAAGCTAGATGAACTTCTAGCCAATCCATACCTATGACAAGATCATAAGCTCCTAAGGATGTGACATAAACTTTCAATTTAGTCGTACAAACCCCTAGGTCAATTTTGCATTGATCCACACTTAAGTCTACGGATTGGAGTTCTCCTGAGGCCATTTCTACCTGTCTAAAATCATTTTGTCTGCGAGCTGCCAACCCACATTTGTTTAATGCATATGACGAAATGAAACTATCTGCGACACCAATATCAAACAAGATTTTAAGTTTTATACCATTAATAATACCTGAAGATTCCACTACAGTGGATTGATGCGCTGCTTGATCGTTGTTGACTAGTGCATGAATTCTATGATTGCCTTGGTTATTTGATATTGGTTCTTTTCTAGTCCTATGCATACACTATACTTGATGAAGCTTCTGGACAATCACGTTGAAAATGTTGTCCTCCACATCCCCAACATATAATCTGTGTTGGTCCTCTTGAATCAGGATGTGGATTTCTAGATGAAGAGCTTCGTCCTCTCATGTTTCTTCCTCTCGAATTTCTTCCTCTATTAGTAGTGCCACGAGATCTCCATGGGCTGGTGTTTGATGATTCATCGGCTATAGTATTAACTGCCATGGGAGCTCTTGTTCCTACATTTCTTGAGGTAAATCTATTACCATAAGGTGGCCTTGCGTTACCTCCCCTGAAGAAACTTCGGGGAGTTTTTACTGGAAATCCTGATTGTACAGGTTCTGTTGGTCCTACATCCTTTTTGCTTCCTAGATGTTCTTCTGCATAACAGCCACATTCTACCGCTTCCGCTACTGATGAGGGTTTCCACATGCTCACCAAGGCCCTGATGCGAGGATTTAACCCAAATATGAAGCTTTCAGCTTGACGTTCATCAATATTTAAGTAGTGAATGCATTTTACAAGCTCCATAAGCCTTATCTCATATTCCTCCACTATTTTATTTCCTTGAACTAATGTATGAAAGGCTGCGGCTTGTTGTTGTTGTTAATATGGAGGTAAATACTTCGCGCAAAATCTTTCTTCAAATAATTCCCAAGGGACATTATCTGTTGTGAGGTGTAGTTGTTTTGTCAGATTTTCCCACCAAATCAAAGCACTTTCTTTTAATTGAAATACAACAATTTTTGTTTTTGCAGAAGAAGAGTATTTTCTTAATTTAAAACATCTGTTCATTCCTTCCAACCATGCCTCAGCACGTTCTCCAGCTCGACCTCCTGAAAATTGTGGGAGTTTAATTTTCTGAAGCTCTCTAGAAATATCATCCTTTGATCTTTTATGCTTAAATTTCTTTCGTTCAGTTGAATTGGTTGCTAAGGGTTGAAGTTCTTCTTTGGTCTTAGCCATGGTCGACCCTCTTAATGTTTCCAATAAGGCTTCCAATGAGTTCATTATCATAGTCAACTCCGGTGCTGGAGCGATTGGTGTTGATGATGGTATCGATGGAGATGATGATGATGGTGATGGAGATGGTGATGATGACGGTGGTGGCATTAATGATGGTGATGTTGCCCGATCACGTCGTTGTCGCTCATATGTCCTTACCATTGTAATGTTTCTTGTATACATAATAAAATTTTTATTAAAATTTGAGGGATACATTTGGATTTAACATATAGTTTTTGCAATTTCACATTTATAAACGGGTATAGTTTTTGCTATTTTTATTTGCTAGGCAGATCTTACTGGTACCGAGGTCAAGGAGGGTGGTCTCGCGACCTTCTTGTCCTAATGCAAGGTATTTTATTCTAATGCGTAACAATACTTATTTTAATGCATGGGTCTTAAAATATTTTTTGAATTCTTATTGTCATTCTACATAAAGTATAGCTGGGTTTACTTCTTTAGACAAGTATTTTTATAAAACGAAAATGTTAATATAACACCACTGTACTTTAGTGATGATTTATTTTCATAAATGAAAATGTCAACATAGTACGGGTATATTTTATTTATTTTTCTAAATACAAATATGGATGTCGTACCAAGATTAATATATTTTATTTCATAATTATTATTATTTTTATTTATTTATTTATTTTTTAAATATTTTGTAAAACATTATTAAGATCTAATATTTTAAATATGAAAAGAAATATGGTATAATAAATCAAGGATTATCTATAGTAGCAACTATATTGATATATTAGAAAAATTAGCAGTGCGATAAAGCTAATCATAAAATACCTCTGAACTTCCATTATCTTTCATTTAGTTTCATTTAGAAAAGTGCATTTTAAATTCTTGGAACTACTTTATTTATTAATAATTTAATTTTTAATTAATTAATTTATTTAATTTCATAAATATTAATTTATTTTATTAATTTAATTTAATTATATTATATATATCATTTTCAATTCTCATTTTTGAAAAGTGGCGAAACTAAAGGCGTGCTGGTGGTGGAAACTTCGTAGGCAGTTTTATCTTTAGGTTTAATCAATTATTAATGGTTTCATTTAATATTCAAATGGGTCATAATCGTTACAAATGGTTCATTATTTCAATACCACGATGGCTTATCCTTATGATACTTGCCCATGGAATATGCATACCCTGACGTGTGGATAAAGTTTAAACTACAAAGCTCATGCCATATCCTAACACGCCACTGATTAACTGAGCGGGTGTCGAGTATGGACCGGGCTTGGTGTTTACTTTCAAGCTTTAAAATTCATCAATTTCTAATTTTAGTGCGTTTTAATTGTATCACGAATGTCCCAAGGAACGGAAAATACCAATTCCTTGGTCGTAAATGTGAGCTCCTTTTTTTTTTATATCTATTTCTCTCTAAGTCGAGAGCTAAGGAGTCATAGGCAAAGTAGAAGCCAGTTGGAGTTTCACTGAGAGCGCGGGTTCCGTAATATCGTCAATGGCGGTCACTGCAAATGTTTCGAGGAAGAGCGGCAGGGTAGCTGCGAAAGAGGCCTCTAAGCCTAGAGAAAGCAAGCAGCCGAAGCTCAAGAAAACAATGTCGATTGATGCGAAATCTGAGAAGGAGTTGCAGGCACAATAGAAGTTCTTTGTCACGTTGCAGTTTTGTCCACTGGCATATAATTGCCCCTTCATCGACTCCTTTGGTTTATTCGGGACTTTGATTGTCGTTGGCTTATATGCGAGGGGTTAGTGCCTGGAACTTTGACCTGGAGGACTTGAAAGCTGAGACTGCTTTGATTAAAGATTATGATGAACTTCTTGCTATAAACGAGGTGTTGGAACCTCTCACAAAGGGACGTGAAGACTCAAAGGATACACTGCCATATCTCCAGTCTCCTATCAATGTTGAATCGCTCAGAGTAGAAACTTTAGAGAAGGATGAAGACCATGTCATGCGAGTTCTGCCAGGGCCAAAGCCCTACTTTGCAATTCAATGTCTAAACGGTCTCAAAGGGCGATTTGATGAAATATAGCACGATATTGAGGTTTCAAATTACCTCCAGAATTCAATTCGATAATTCCACTGAGACTGTTGCATCTGCACCCAAAGTGAGAAAACAATTATACAATTGCCCCTGTCGCGCGTGATGAAACAGGCCGGGTAAGCCTCAAATTTTTTTTGAAAGAGAATCGATTAAGTTTGGAGTCTAACATTTTTTTTAATTTTTTTTTTTTTTAAAGTTTGCAGATGCTAGCTTTCTCAGATGAAAGGAAACGAGGGCCAAGCAATATCTATTACAGAAGTCCTAAACAGAGAATGAGTTCGGTAAGATTTATTACTGGCTTATTTTAATAAATTTAAATCCTTAACAACTTAACAGGTCCGAAGTTTGAACCTGCTCCGATACCAGATGTAATAACTTTAAATTCAAAGTTTAACAAGGTCTAACAAATTCATGTTCAGTACACTGTGAAGCCTTTCAATTCGATATTTAACAGAGTTTAACAATATTCTACTCACAAATATAAAATTTTAATACAAATTATCTATTCTTCTATTGAGTACTAACTTGTCTGCTCTGTCGTGACTCTTGCTCCTGCTCCTGCTGCGTTACCAAAAGATCGAAACCAACTAGCCAAACTGAGCAGAACCTCGCTGCTCAGTCTAGTAAGCTTCTCAGTTGAAGCTGACTGTTCTCTCGTGCCCAGAAGCTCAGAACAATCCGTGCTCTTCCTTCCTATGGTTAATTTCATATTCTGCTCCTCTTCCTCCTTTAGTTCTCCTGTTCTCCTCCTCCTTTAGTTCTCCTCTTCTTGGTTTATAAACTAATTCTTAGCGGTTGCTGTCCTTCCTCCAGCACCCACCGCTTCCTTTCCTCACGACAGCCATCCCATGTCGTGTCATGTATATTTCTTTTAAAAATATATTAATTTTTAATTAACTTTCCTTTTTCTGATTTTATTTTAATATAAAGATTAGACTTATATTAAAATACTTTATCATTAGTTTGTTTTTATTATTTATTAATTTTGATTAATAAATTTATTTATTAAAATTGATTTGATATTATTTCTATAAATAGGTCGTTACAGGACCCCCTTTCTCCTTTAAGGGTGCTTCACTTGCAACAATGGTCAAACCATCAAAATCAAACTTTGTTTCACACCCACAACTTTGGGTGCAAAACCCACTTCTTGGGTACTTTGCCCACAAAGCCCTTTTGTGGTGCAAACTCACACAAACTCAGTACCTAGGGTTGTGGAGTACCTCCCAAGAAACATAAATCAACAAATATCACAACTTGATTATAAGTTGTGTTCCTTGTCACTGCATTCCACAACTTATATCCTTTCGTTCCATCCTTGCAGCGAATGAAAATATATTTGACTGCATTGTTATCCAACTTTGTCCTCTTCTCCTTTGGGATGTGGACAAAAACCTTATAACTAATGACCCTGAGATTGTTAGTGATGGTTTTTTACCAAATTGTACTTCATATGGAGTTTTTTTGATCAATGTTGATGATGGAGGCCTATTCACAAGGTAACATGCAGTGTTAACTACCTCTGTCGTGAATTCTTGTGCTAAACCTGCATGCTGAGCATGCTTCTTGCCTTATCCATCAACATTCTGGTAATCCTTTCGGGAACTCCATTTTGTCAATTCTCAACACCATTATCTTCCTATCTGTCTGGTTTCCACAAGAGATTTGAACTCTTGAAATTTCTCAAAAACCTCTGGTTTCTTCTCTAGGAAATATAACCATGTCATCTCGGAGAAATCATCAATGAAAGATAGATGATATATGGAGTTACCTAGTGACTGCATTGGTACTAGCCGAAACACATCAATATGAATTAGCTCCAAAATTCCTTTTGTCCTTGTAGCACCAGATGGAAACCTAACACAATTTTGTTTCCCATAAACAGAATGTTCATAGAAATCAACTTCTAGAGAGTTACAAGGCAAACCTTCGACCATACCTTTGCTTTATATGGATGGAAGTCTGTCTCTACAACGTGTCCCATTCTTTGATGCCAAAACATGGTTTTGTCGACTAGACAAGAGACTGACCTGTCGGTGTTAGAGACTATTGCACTATTGCATCCACTTGCATTCCTATGACCCAACAACTTGTACAATGTTCTAGTTCGAACACCTCCCATCAATACCATTGCTCCACGAACCATTTTGCATGAATATTTCTTGAATACAATATGTATAAGTGCATCACCCATTCAACTAATAGATATTAGGTTTCTAGCCAAACCTGGAGTATGTAGTACTCTCAACAATGTTCTATTGTAATTGTACTTCAACACTAGTTGAACTCAACCTTGATTGCCTATCTTGGTCGCTGGTTCATCTCCTAGGTAGACATCTCCTCTTTCATATTCTTCATACTTGCAGAACCACTCCCTGTGGGTTGTCATGTGATAGAATGTTCCTGAGCCAATCGAGTATGCCTCGTGATTTTACTTTGTACTAGTTGAAGCTAAGTACACTTGTCCTCCATTCAAAGTTCTCCCTTCAATCAATTGGTTGTCAGATACCTTGTTTTGTTCTGCAATATTCCACTTGCAGTCTCTTTTATAATGTCCCGCTTTACCACATTTTCAACATCTTCTTGTTGACTTAGCAGAGACTGATCTTCCGTTTGATCTAGATCTTCCTTTGGAGAATTTACCTTTACGTTTGTCCACTGGTTGCCCTCCTCACTGATCGAGCATCTTTGGTCGATCCTTCCATGTTTCTTTGCCTCATCTCCTTTGATAATAGAGATGCCACCACATCATCAAGAGTCAGTGTGGTCGTATTACTTCCAATAGCCATGACTAGACTATCTCAAGAGTTTGGCAAAGAATATAGTAGACCGATACATTTTTCCTCTTCTGTAATGGAGATATCCACACTTTATAATTGATTTATCATGATATTAAATGTATGAAGGTGTTCTGTGATCGACAAACCCTTTTTGATCCTCATAAAGTTTCTTATGAAGAAACAACTTGTTAACCAGAGATTTCCCCTGGTATAAGTTTCCCAACTAATCTGATAGTTTCTTGGCATTGTTTTCCCTCGACACATTCAACAACATTGAATTTGCAAGACAAAGTCGAATCATGCTCCTTGCCTTCCTTTTTGAGTTTCTCCCAAGCCTTTGTCAACATTCCAATTGAAGGCATATTGGGATGCATAATGATCCATTTTTCTCAATCTATGAGGAGATCCTCCATATTAAGCTCCCAAAGCTCAAAATTCTGGCCATAAAAATTCTCAATCTTAATTCTTGTATTGCTAGCCATCTTTTTGTAATTGCGTTTTTGTTTTAAGACTTCCACTTGAGTAGGCTCATCTTTGATCTTGATCAAGAATGATGTTTTTGAACAAATCTAGCTTAAAGATCATCAAAATGATCCAAGTGGATCCCTCAAGGGTAAAAAATCAAAGTCTTCAAACTGCATCAAAACCAAGACCAGATCAAAGAGCTCATCACAAACTTTCCGACGGCGCAGACGGTGCCTCAATCTGACTTCGTATGAGGGAGTTATTGCTAGTCAAAGTTATGGTCAAGGTTGGCCCAAGGACAGTTTTTAACAGAGTGGTTGATAAATTTAGAGCTTTGATAAATTTGGCAGTTCGACTAAATTTGGTAGACTTCAGCACAATATGGCGAGTCCTCTAGCTAAATGTAGCGACACACTAAACTTGGCGGAATTGCCAAATCTGGCAATATTTGCTAAAATTGGTAGGACATGTGGCCCAATGAAATGGTGCCATGTGGCACCCACTTGGCGGCCAAATTGGCTGGGTCAATCAATTTGGCAGTGGTTTTTAAAAATGGCGGAGGTCTAAATTAAAATTGGTAGAGAGAGATGTCGGCGACAGTCGAATCCTCACCTGTCGAGCAACCTCGATGGTCGAACCCCATACATTAGACAGTCAACAAAATCTGACAGATTGTATAAGTGGCAAAGGTTTATATTGCCAAATAATAGTCGACATTATAAAATGCCAACAGGCGGCAATGGCACGTAACTGATGATCAAACCATATAATATGTTATGCGGCCAACGGATAACCGCCAACCCAAATATGAATTGGTGACAATTAGCGGTAGAAACATTGACAAATTTTAAATTGTTGTTTGGCAACTGTTTGTAACGATTTCAACGCGGTTATTATAATAGCTGACAATTTTATTAAAATCATTGTTTTTTTTAAATATGGACCGGTGAATGACTGCCAATGATTATGGTCAGTAGAAAATGCCAACGACGGTTACAACCATGCACAACCAAAATGGTGACGGTTGGTTAGTTCAATTGATTTACAAACATAGCACGACGAACATGTTACCGCTCAAACTGCAGGGGTCATAAAAGTGATTTCTAAAGTGCAACTGCTAGATCAAAGGGCAATGATGGAGGCTTAGCCCACTGTCACCTCACCTAAGACTCCCTAATCTTTACGGACTTTCACTGATGGGAGGATACTCGGTATATATAGAAGGTCACTTGTAAAGGATAAATTTACCAATGGATGTGAAGTGACCCTTGCAATCCTTTTCCTAGAAGGGGTTTGAAGAATAAAGCTTTCTTACTTGTCAAGCAAGGTACAAAATTTTTTAGGAGCAGGAGGCGAGGACTTGAGGGTTAGGTTTAGAGGAATATGCCTTATGAAGGAGTTTTCTAATCCTAAAATCCTTATTGAACTTGACCTCTCGAATAGTTCTTGAAGTTTTGACTTTTCAGAGGTGTGGGACCACACGGGACTAAGTGGACCCAGCCTAGGTTAAGGAGGAAGAATTTTGCAACCAATGATGTTTCTAACTCAGACAAGGAGGGGGAAAGGACCAAAGCAAGAATTTTCACTTAAAGGTATCAAATTGATACTGTGAGGCACTAGCCTTGGGAATGCCAGGGCAAAGTTTAATTTCAGAGCTCGGGCTTGGGTTATCTCACAATTCCACCGTTGGAATGGCTTTAAAATCGAAGGAGGCCTTGAGGACAAACTAGCATAGGAGAGGTAAGGAGATTGAATTTTTTGGAGGGCTACTTTGTCGGGAAAGTGACGCCCTAGTTGACCCAACTTGGCTAGATCTAGAAGAAGGTGAAAATGAGTTGATTTTTGAGTGACCACCTCTTGGTAGATCAGTGCCTTTGTCTTGGGAGAATGGTGTCTAGGATAAACATGAATGAGGACCTTGTTTCTTGGTCAAGGAGGCCTTAAGACTACTTCGCTTGGCTTCCAGGGCAAGGGGAAGCAACCTTACAACTTTATACTTTGACTTGCAAAAGGTGATGGCTTATCAAGATGAATTCAGTGATAGAATTATCCCTAGGAAATTTCATTCAAAATTACATGGCCCATACATTGAGAGATGCTATATAAAGGCAAAATTCCACAATTTAACCAGTAAATGCATGCAACAATTAGCCCTAAAAATAGCAAAATTCCCAATCCAATGTATATGACAAAGTAAAATAAGAATAGCATTAAAAGCATGTATTTACATGTAATAGAACATATCCAACCATCAACAATCTGACAATAGAGAAGCTCCATGATAAGATAAACCAAATCCAAACATCAAAATTCATCCTCCAAGAACAAGTGCGAAATTCTCAACAGAGAAAAAAGATCCAATCCAAAGTGATGACGAGAGAATGAACTCATCTCACTTGTATTTATACACTATTGATGAGTTCGAATTACTCTCTTAGGCCAACATAAGCCCCAAAAATAAAATAATGTGCTAATAACCTAACTCTTGGTGACAAGCCCACCAAACTAGATCACAAATGAAATAATAAGCCTCTTAAGAGGTCAGATGATAAATAATACACGTCATAGAGCCCTCCAAGAGGCTTGATGAGGTCCATAGCTGTCATAATGAAGAATAGGACCCTCAAAAGTGATGGACAAGGGTTTGGCCCCTTGTTCTCCAAACAATAAACCTGTGGTGCTCCCAATGGGTGTAGGGGGCACAATAATAACCTCATGGGTCTCCAAATGAGTCGAAGATGCTTGTAGATCATCTGTAAAGGCTTCAATGGTGGTGTAGGTGATGCCACATCATCCTACAAATCCTGGGTCAGCTGCCAAATGCATGGTATATCTGTGGGGCTGGCTAGGCAAAGGTGAACCAGGTGCATCTTCCTTGTCCAATAGATGAATCTTGAGCAATCTCTAAACATCCTCGGGGATGCATGGAGTGTTGTCTACTACTATGGAGGCCCATGGCTCTCAACATGCACCCTACATGTGCCAATGTAGCCCTCTGGAGGGTTAGGACCCCGTATAGGGAGACCAAACCCAAGATGGAGACCATCTACAATCTTGCATAAGATCCAATGCGTCCCCTAGCCTTCTGATACAACAAGTCATTAGAGAAATCGAGTAAAAGAGCTTACAAACCATGGACCACAGGTGGGGACTTCATAATGACTTGCTCTTCAATAATAGACTTTGGCATGTGCTAATGTCTCCAAATTACAAATGGGGTTAACTGAGTATCCTATTAGGTGGTTTCTACTTCTAAAGGGTATAATATGTTCAAGGTACATCCTTTAAAAGGTGTTGGTATGTGATAGAGAGGTGAATGAAGTAGGGGATGAGAAGGGGCAACCTTGGGCCATATGGGGGGGAACAAGGGTAGCTAATAAAAATGAAGTCCAAACTTGGGTATATAATGTATAGGAGGGAGCAATCGTGGTACATGAGGTGCCCTGACCTTGATTTTTCCACCCTTCTTTATATGCCTTTTGCCTTTTTATGATTTTTCTTTGTTTAACTACTCGGGGCTCAAGGGGTAAGAGCACGATGTGTGAGATGCAGTAGTGGATACCACTTTTTAAGGTAGGGCAGTTCATTGCCCGTCAGGGGTTGGGACAATCATGGGTTTCAATATGATGGAGGCTCATAGGACTTGTAGGAACCAGGATGATGGCCATGATGATGGGCTAGAGCTCATGTATTGGCTTTTTCCCCACATGCTAAATGTGTTTGTCCCGGCCATCTTTTGCATTTTGTGGTAAATTTCCTGTTGAATGTGGTCAATTATGCTTTTTGTTCTAGCTGCATCAACCTTCGGGGCATCATTCCAAGCCTGAACAAGGTGTGGGCAAGGGGAAGCGAAGAGTTAACCCTATGTGGACCCAGTGGAGGAATGTGGACCCGGGTGGGAGAAATGATGAATGGGGTAATAATAAGTGGAAATGGGGTAATATGTGTAGATGGAGGAGCGGGACCATGCAACCAAATTCAGGGTTTCTCATGAAATACCATCCCTAAAGCCAAATGGTCAGTAAAAGAGAACCCACGGGGCTAGAATCCAAGGTTTACATCCAAAAGGGGTCTAGGGGACAACAACACAGACCTAACCCATTCTTTCCGCCGAATCTCCCCATTAATCCATGTCCAGAAGTGTCCATGATAAGCAAACTACAATACTCAATTACCAAATGACAAGGCATACCTTTAGGTGCGTGAGGCCCACCTTCAAACATATGATCATAGCAGATGGGTGAAAGACCACATGGCTGGCTCAGGTGGCGGAGAAATGACACAATGAGCTAGTTGGTGGCTGCAAGAGGCTGCTGGCTGTCGACTGAGGGCCATCTTGAAGAAAAAAAATTCTCCTAGGGATATCACCCACAAAATGGTGGGTAATAGAACCAACAGTCATGGTTTAAAACACCATTCAAAATATATGCCGACGACAAGTTGCAAACGGTCCCGACGTGTTTTGTGATGGCCGATGGTCAAATGTTGTGTGGAAGGCCTACTAAAATTGTGTGGAGAATTAAACGTCGGTAGCAGTTGTGCTTTAAAACGAAATTGTTGTTTAATAATATAAAATGGGATGTGGATAGGTTTGAACCCTTGACCTCGCCGGGCTAGTCGAGCCAATATTAGTGCACCAACCAATGGCCCAATGGGCCAGCTTTGTTAAGCCCACATGCCACGGGCTATATAAACTTTGTTCGTTTTCCATTCGGGGCCAATGGAGGCCATGAGTGGATCATGGAGGCCGACGAGGAACTGAGAGCATAACCGAGCACATGGGAACCTTGGCGGAATGGAACCTTGACAGACAAAACCTTGAAGTGAAACCAAGATGGTGTAGTTCTCGATGAGGAATATTCTAATGGAATATTCCTAGAATATTCTATGCAAAATCTTTGAGGAATCCAAAAGATTCCATGTGGGGCCAGATTTGTAGGTGGCAAAATGTAGTCGACTTTATACTCATTTTAACCAGAATTTTGCAAGGATCGCAATGGTGTAGTTAGCTTTTGCATCTAGGCAACAGAATTCAGCGGTCATGGCAAAAACCCCCCTTCATCATTAATTGTTGGGCATGAAGTTCGAGACAACAATGTGCCTTTCAAAAGTGGGTCAGTCTCAGGAGGACGAGACAAATTTGTTGGTGATATGATTGTTGTGATTTGAGCAACTGAATTTCAAGTCATGCCCAAGATTGGAGGTATAATAATGTATTTAGCCATGTACTTGCCTTTCTTTTTGATGAAATGAATGAAGCGACCTCCCCACTATTGAAGCAGTGCATGGAGACTTAGTCCACACTGGACAGACTCTATTATCAAACTTTTGTATGTATTTGTCTTATGATCTCCTTTATGTTGCTTCTTCTTTAAGTGTTTACATACATGGTTTTTACATGTTCTTTCATGCAATTCTGCTAATATCAAACGAAGAAAAGATCTTAGTTAATGCCAATAAATCATAGATTTTGGATCATTTGACAATATACATGCTCCTCTACACCCAAAATGAACTATGATATACCAGAATAAGCTTCGGTACTCGATGTTGGGCTTAAGGTATCTAATTTACACTTTAGATACAAAAATTCATTCATACAAAGTCGACTAGACACATAAACCAAACTAGGAGTGCAATTAACGTAAACCTTTAAAGATCTTGAAAGCACTTAAAGATTGAAAAATAAACAGTGGCACACAATAAAAATTTCATAGCACGCATGATTTACCCTAGAAACCAACTAACCTTTGAGCCCTATTGTCGCACAGATTGCCACGACAACGCTCAGACCAGGGGCTGTTGCCCTGATCCCTGATCTCTCCGTTTAAGCCTGTCTCTCGTAGCTAAGGGGGGTAGACCCTATGGGATGATGGATGACCAACTGGGGACCAGTTGGTTTGGGAGACATGAGGGGAAATAAACACTTATTGATTTTATTAAGTTAATAGACTAGTACCTTATAAAACAAATGATTAAACGATTATTTATCAAATGCTGCAGAAATATGAACTCATTAACAATCGTTTACCATCAAAGATTGACTTTTACCAAAAGTGAGATAATCAATAAACGCTCAATGGCTTAACAATACTCCAGCAATTAAACTTTTGAAAGATTAAATGTTTTAAGCAACCACGTAAAATACTAACCAGAGATCACATTCATGTAGTTAATCTTCAAATGATCATTTAAGCATGTTTAACCATATAAAGAAATGATAAATGTTATTTCCACATCAAAATTTTAGCCTCAGAAAAAAAGATATATCGCAAACATAACAAATCTCTGAGCCAAGACTAAAACTGGCAAAAAATTTCCAAAATATTTTTATATTTTCAAATAAAATAAGAGTAAGTTAACTAAAGACTAAACAAATGAAACTTTAAATCTAAAATTTAAACAAGACTAAAATCTAAACTAAATGAAAGGAAACTAATTTTTTTTTTTTAGTTAAATGGAAAACTAAACAAAATAACTCAAATCCTAAACCTAATTTTAAAACTAAAGTAAAAATTTATTAAATCTAAAATTAGAAAATAATTAAAATCTATATAAAAAAAGGACTCTTTTTAAACTTTTTATTTTTATGATTCTAAATTCAAAATTTAAATAAAACAAAACCTAAAGGAAATAAAACTAAAACAAAAATTATAATTCTAACTTAAAAAAAATACGCTACCTTACATATACGTAAAACCATAAAATCACAACGCAGAAAAATCGAAATCGAAGCTTATTTGTGTGGTTGATGCGTACAGGTGTTATGGCGGCGGAGGCAGGTCGTGGAGGAGAACGAGGGTGACTGCGTGGGAAGGACGCAGGTATGAAGATAGCGTGGAGCGAGCAGAGAGGAAGGGAGCTGGATTAGGCGTAGGAACAACGTGGAGCTAGAAGGGTTTTGACAATTTCGTTTGCAGGTTTGGAGAGGTAATATGGATCAGATAGAGCAGCGTGATGGGACTGGAGCCACGAGAGCAGAGGAATGGATGAATTCTGCGTGATGATTTGGTGGATGGGCGACGAGAAGAGCCGAACAGTGGCAACGAAGGATGTTGAGATTGCAACAAGATGATGGAGCTTAGGGAAAAGAGTCGCCTTCACTAAGTGGGCCCGCAGGCAAATAATGGCGCAAAGTCTATTTTTAGACTATATCTATTTTTAGACATATGGATCATGTCTATGAGTTGCAGGATGCTGTTTATGGATGATTGGTCAAGTTGGCAAAAAATACATGGACTTCTATTTTTAGACAATAGTGGTGACACTGTCAAGTTTAATTATAGAGCAGTCAAATATTATTAGCTTATAATAATATTTAGACTATAAAATTTATCTTATTCTCTTGGAGCACTTCAGTTTGAGCTACAGATGTGACACATGCAGATGTCAGAAGGAAATACGTTTTCTTTGTGGGTCAGTTGAGTTGTTGCATGCACGACTTCAGTTAGAACTCAACCAGTTGAGTTTAGTGGAGTTGATGGAGTTGTGTTCAGTTTGACTTGGTTAAACTAGTTGTAATTAGTCTAACTGCAAATAGACTAATGATGAGTTGTTAAACTAATTATTAACTCATAATGCAACTAAAGAATACATCAGTTAACTCAGTTGCATGTCGGTGCATGTTCAGTTCAGCAGGGACAAGTGTTAGAGGATCAGATTGCTATCAGTTTTGACTATAGTTGTGCATGAGGATTTGCACAATCAATGGGATTGAGTTATGCCAATGAGAATTGGCCAATACCAAGTGATTATAACCTCTGCTCACGTGATTCCCAGTGTGAGTGATTCTTTTGAGGTAAATACGAGTTTGGTTCAACCATTCTCATCCATTCTTGAGCAGGTATTGAGCAGTGGAGGCAGGCAAGCAGTGGAATAGATTTGGAGATCAGATCTGAGCTGTAATTGTGTGTAACAGGTGGAGATAGTGCTGGATACTTGTGAGAAGTATTGACTATTGTAATGTTACATGTTCTCAATCATTAATATACAGATAGTGTGGGGTTTTTAGCTGTAAGCTTTCCCCGGGTTACATACTGTGTTAATGTGTGCATGCTCCTGATGTTTTATTGTTATTGATGCTGCTAACAATGTAAACTTTGAAACGGGAACTATAAACTCAAAACGGGAACTCTGGCCCAAAAACCACAAAAAAACATCAAAAACAGTGCTAAAAATGAAAAGTGTGTATACTGGAACGATGTTTTTTTTTAAGGTGCCAATTTTGAACGTGTTTTAAAAATGGCGGTGACTACGAAATTTACTACGAAATTTTCATGCAAAATATAGCTTCAAAATGAAAGTGATGCTACTGGAATAACGTTTTTTTTTTTAGGGTCAATTTTCAAACTTTTTAAAAAATTGCTAATAAAACCAATTTTTTATGTCTCAAACAAAGTTAATTTTTAAGGAAAAAACACATTAATATTTCTGGTAGAATATCATTTTTCTTTCCTACGTATAAATTTAACATGTTTTCAACCACACCATGCTAGATACAAAAGAAATTGAAAATTTTTCAACTATAAAATTAAAAAACCATGACGTTATGAACAAAGTATATCACTCAATTAAATCAAAAGTCTTTATTTGTATACTGAATAAAACACACATTATATCTCTAATTTGATATTGCATTGTAGATATTTAAACAATAAAATTTATCATACTTAAGACATAATCCAACAACATAAAAATGCTTCATAACTTCTCATTTAACAACATATGGAAAACATTAATTTTATTTGAAGATATGATGCATACATCAGTTATATAATCCGTCTTAAACAATTATTCAAAATCACTCATATTTTCTTGCACACCATCACAATTCACATCTTCAAATGAGTGACTAGATGCTGACGAAGATGTTCCATATTCTTCTCTTTCATCAACTAGTGCCCCATCTAAGTCCACATGCATGCCCAACATTCCAGGTTTCAAAAGTTTTCTAGATCTACGACTGGTTTCAGCAGAGTCCCATGTCAACACTATTCCTTCTGGTAACAACCTTTTCAGAATCTCTATCGTCTTGAAGCGAAGAGTTCCTCTCTTTGTTAAATTAAAGTCATAAACAAGTATGTTAACATCCTCCAATTGTAATATGTCTGTGCGGCGGCGATTGATATTTGTACCCTTTCTTTTTCTTTTTCCACCATTTTTTTTGTCAACTACCATCTTTGGCTTATACACGCCATTTAATGGGTGTGTATTTGTGGCATACCAATGTACTTAAACACTTGTAACATCCTCATTTTCTGTAAACACCTTTATAACTTTAGCAACCCAAAATGGATAGCCTTTGGGATCTCCATCAGCTAGCACTGCAATCATGCAACCCTCCTTAATATCATGTACAGAACCCCTATAAAGGTCTTCCATGGCTTCACGTTGTGCACGAGATCTTCTGGAACCAATATACATCTCTATTTCCATTGCCTGTGAAGAATTAATAATACCTTGAGTTTGTTGTTGTTCAACAATGTTTACTTCCTCTTGTTCATTCGACACATTTTGTGGCCAAATAAATGGATTTCAAAGGTATATCTTCATTGGTTGTTGTTGAAATGATATCACTTTGATTATTGAAAAATGACTCCCACCAAACTGACTCAGCAATGTCAAAGTACTCATATGTATATCTAATACATTTTTTAATTTCTTCTAGGAAATCAGAATAATTTATATGTCTATTCTGTCTGTGTGCATTCTGAACTTCACCAACTGATTGTAATAACAATATTTTTGATGCAAATACTAGGCGATCTGGCATGAACTTCAAAAATTGCAAACTTGATGACGGTGCCCATTCTGTAGTATTTGAAAACTTCTTGCCCCATATTAGTGTTTTCCCATCAATTTTTTTTATACGAAATTGATGTTGGAAGCTAATATCATTAAGTTGTTCAATGCATTTCCCCTCACCATATGATCCTAGAATAAACCTTCGCATGTCAACAGTTTCTTCCAACACTTCAAAAGCAGGCTCTCGCATGTATGATTTCTTAATACATTCAATTAGTGATGGCAAGCTCCCAACTTCCTTCCTCCTCAATGTGACTGAAAAACAACTAAACATCTGATCAATATGGTCATGAGTGTGCCCAACAAGAAGGAAACCAACCTTTACCTTTTGAAAAACTCTCAATTCAACAAGCATGTTCAGATATCCAAAAACAACATGATTTTTGTTTTCACGGCAAGTGTTGTCCAATTGTAGATACAAAACTTCAGGAAGATTACCAGACCAATGAGAAATCACATCATGAATTATGGGTATGGTCATATTTGCATCATTATGAATATTTGGAGCTGTGAAGTACACCCTTGGCAACATTTCCCATTGAAGACCATACAACCAACCAAGTGAAACTGAATAAAATTTTCCTCTTGTAGATTTTTGGGTGTGCGAACAAAATGTGGTAAAAGTGTTTTCTTCTGTTCCATACCATCAATTATCAAACCCAAATATTTATTTGGATTATCATAACACTTCTTTCATGCTTGTACAACTTCTTCCTTTCATTTGTTTGTTGTTCGCGATGCTCCTGAAGTTCTTTGACAATTAAATCTACACAACATAAAAGAAATTCATAAAGAAATATGTTTTCATAGTTGATGACTATACAATTTTGAAAGTAAAAGTTATGAACACTTACCTCTTTCTGAGCCTTCACATTTTTCCCTTTTTTATTTAAGAGAAGCACATGTACTGCAACTCCCCATCCTTGTCTTCTTAGGAATATGAACATTATTGAATTCTTTCTTCCATATCTTCACAAAATATTGATATGTAATAAATTGGCCCTGTCCCTCAACACTTTCTGCATATTCTTTGTATAAGTTATAGATTTCTCGTCTTGAAAAATTATCTGGAATATGTATTGTCTCTCTATTTGGCATACACTCTCCATGCTTTGAAAAGAAATCTTTCATCCATGACATTGCAGTATTTGATAATGGCCCAAACTGTCTTTTATAATGTACTTCTGAATAAAATGTGGGATACTTTTCCAAATTTTCTTGAATTCTCGAGAGAAGAAAATTCCCAATTGAATGAAACATTTTGAAAGATTTTCTACACAATAATAAATTCATAATATGATAATCATAACCTGACAATGTAGATTGTATGCAGCCAACTAAATATGAGTTTTGGATGCTTTTATTCATTGACAAATATCTCTTCCTGCTTTCTAATGCAAATGTGAAATCCATACATTTCAAGCAATTTTTTTGGCAACATTCACTTGAAATGAGAGCGTTGATAGAACTTCTTGTCAGATATTCTGCTCTACCCCTTGTATAACTAGAATAGTTTGCATTGATATGAAAAGGTATGCTCCTACTCCTCGATACAATATTTCTTGGCAACATCTCCATCATTGGATCATCACTGCTGCTCTCATCCTGTTCTTCATCACTGCTGCTCTCATAGTCCTTAGAATCAGGACTAAGAGGAGATTGTGATACTCCAATCTCCTGAAAATCATCATCCCGCGCTTCATCACTGCTGCTCTCATAGTCCTTAGAATTAGGACTAAGAGGAGATTGTGATACTCCAATCTCTTGAAAATCATCATCCCGCACTTCATCACTACTGCTCTCATAGTCCTTAGAATCAGGACTAAGAGAAGATTGTGATACTCCAATCTCTTGAAAATCATCATCCCGTGCTTCATCACTGTTGCTCTCATAGCCCTTAGAATCAGGACTAAGAGGACATTGTGATACTCCAATCTCTTGAAAATCATCATCCTGCGCTTCATCACTGCTGCTCTCATAGTCCTTAGAATCAGGACTAAGAGGACATTGTGATACTCCAATATTTTGAAAATCATCATCCTGCGCTTCATCACTACTGCTCTCATATAGTCCTTAGAATCAGGACTAAGAGGACATTGTGATACTCCAATCTTTTGAAAATCATCATCCCGCGCTTCATCACTGCTGCTCTCATAGTCCTTAGAATCAGGACTAACTAGACACTTTGACACTCCATTCTTTTGAAAATCATCATCCTGCGCTTCATCGTCACTGCTCTCATAGTCCTTAGAATTAGGACTAACTGGACACTTTGACACTCCATTCTTTTGAAATTCATTATCACAGTCATCATCACTGCTGCTCTCATAGTCCTTAGAATCAGGACTAACTAGACACTTTGACACTCCATTCTTTTGAAAATCATCATCCTGCGCTTCATCACCGCTGCTCTCATAGTCCTTAGAATTAGGACTAAGTGGACACCGTGACACTCCATTATTTTCAAATTCGCCATTATGCACGTCAAAACTGCTGCTCTCATAGTCTTCAGAATTAGGACTTAGTGGACACCTTGACCCTCCATTCTTTTGAACTTCACCATCACGCTCTTCAAAACTATTACTCTCATAGTCCTCAGAATTAGGACTAAGTGGACATTGTGACACTCCATTCTTTTGAACTTCACCATCATGCTCTCCATCACCACTGCTTTCATAGTCCTTAGAATCAGGACTAAGTGGAAGAATTGACTTTCTATTCATAGTGGAAGAATTCCCGCTATATTCATCAATATGAATAGAGTTGTTACGCGATGAAGATGTTGATGGTGTATAAACCGAAACTTCACCATCAGAACAATCCATCCCTTTCAAACAGAAGATGTTGAATGATACAAATGGAGTCTCCTAAGAATATTATATAGCTTAAAGAATGAAATATTCCCTCCAAAATTATTCCCTCCAAAAATTTTCGCGAAAATATTTCCCTCCAAAAGTTTGTTAGATTTATTTACCTTTATTATTTTATTCTACAATTCATTGAAAAACATAAACTAAATTTTTTTATGAAATCAATCACTGAAATTCAAATTGTAAAATACAACTTCTATATTAATTATTCTAATAGTTAAAGTATATAATATTTACTAAACAACTAATTTTTTTTTTTAATTTTTATAATATATTCTAAAACAAATTAATCCCACATTCAATCCATTATAAAATAACTCTACAATATTCGCTCTATAATAATTTAAAACAAATTATCCCACATTAATCGTACAGAAAAACATCTTCGTTTATATATTAAATTTCGTTATCACTATTACTTACCTCACATCCAGGTTTTCTGAAGTTCGTTGAAAGACGTGATTTTGTGGAGCAGCGGGATTGCTATCAACAACATATTCAACGAAAAATTATCGCAATTGAAAGGTAAGTTCAATTTTTTTTTCAAAATTTTCATATTAAATTAATTTAACGTTGAAGAAGATTTTTTTTTTAAATTAATAATTTTTCCAATCCAAAATAACAATTATGTCAATCGTAAGCATGGTGGACCCAATCAAACTCAATCACCCAATAACCGTGGGTAGGCCGTCGTCATGCCCCCTTCCCCCAACTCCTCCCCCCCTTCCATAACGTCGGCCCCATGGGCCCCAACCCCTAACTCCTTCCCCGTGCCCCCTCTCCCTCCACCCCCTTCTGCCCCTACCCCTACCCCCCACCTACCCTTACCCCCATCCCACCCCCC